>JAEQML010073035.1:0-15172 GCA_016904865.1 Pissodes strobi
AATAAATGAAATATTTGTGCAAATTAGGTTAATAACAATATCAAAATATATACACATGTTATGCCATCGAATATGAATTATCAATGAAAATAGGAGAAATATTTATGCAAATTATGTTAATAACAATATCAAAATATATACACACGTTATGCCATCAAATATGAATTATCAATGAGAATAAATGAAATATTTGTGCAAATTAGGTTTATAACAATATCAAAATATATATACAGGTTAATACCATCAATTATGAATTATCAATGAGTATAAAATATATAATGGTACAAATTATGTTAATAACAATATTATAAGTTTTATTTTACCGACTTGTAATGACATATTGCAACACAGAAGCAAAAACAATTCACCAAAATAAACAGTACACCCCGCTGGCTTCCGACTTTCTATTTTTCGTTCTCGAGCAATACTTTTCGAAACTCCTCCAAAAAACCTCGCAAAAACTCGACTTCAATTTATGACTTGATTTATCTTTTACATGTATAAAGGGTGTCTCAAAATATATACATATATAGGGTGTCTCAAAAATTAATGTATCAGGTTCAATGAAATAGTATTTTAAAGAAGTGGGTTATCTCAATAGGATAGGACGAAAATAATGGTTTTTTTAAATTATAGGTGACGTACAAAAAAATAGTTAGGTACACGGAAATCAAAGAGATCTAGGAAAGTATGTACGTATCTAAAGTACAATTTACTAGTTGCCTACCTATATTTATGAGTAACACAAAAAAAATGTTTTTAAAACAGGTCTTATATAGTTTATTATAATTTTAAATTCACCCACCCGCCGGGGATTTACCTAAAACTATAGACTAGCCAGAGGAGCGTTACTATGCAGTTTTTTTTAATATGTTTTTAGTTTATTTTTTCTCATAAAAAAGTAGTTTACTTATATAGGTAGGTATGTTAAAAGTAAACTTAATCCTTTCAAACAGAATCCTTCACTTGCTGCCTATAGCCAATACAATCTTTCTGCTTTCTGTCAGGTTTATTTAAAATCATTTATATTTTTTGCTCAGGAATGCTCCTCATGAAAGGGTTCTTAGGTTTACTTTCAAAAATATAAAATATAATGTAGAGTAGACTATTCTGACTACGGTGACTACTCTACTCTCTGATATATTTATTTACTTGCCAACCTCCCTACAATAATTTTGTTACTTCTATAAAAAATGTTTTGTGACTTTGTTGTCTAAATTAATTTTGCTTTAAAAAAAATCGACACTTTGTGAGGTTATTAAAATTATTTATCTTGAAAAACCCAAAAAATCTAATTATTATTCATTAACGTGGTAATATCCCAAAAATAGGTCGAATTTATAATACCGATTCTTGGGAAGGTTTTCAAAAAAAAAAATTAATTATTGTTGAGGGGAATTTTATGTCTTAACGTTGGCAACACTGGTCGGGAAGATTGGCGTACGGACTTATTTAAAAAATACATTTGAATATGCTTTGAGGTGCACGAGACTCTCGGCGAGATCGAGTCCAACACCGAGACCACAAAATGTCTAGTCTCGGCGAGACCAAGACGAGGTTCGAAGACTCGAGACCTTGCGAGACCGAGACCGAGATCTTAATATGGTTATTAGGTTACGAGACGAGACTTAATAGTCTCGTCTAATCTCGGCGAAACCGAAGCACTAATAACGAAATCAAAACCTGTAAAAAAATAAACATTACTAACCTAATAACCTAATTAATTTCTAGAACTATTTAGTTCCATTTAAAAACATATTTTTTTTTAATTTGGTTTAAGACTATGAGCTCTGCCTTGAAAAATATCCTCTCACCAGGTACGGATGTTGCTACAACAGAGAAGAATTTTTTTCACGGCGAGCTAGTCTTGGATAAATTAACAATTAGGTAAATTCCTGTTTTTCCACCAATGAAGCACATCTTCTTCTTCGAGAATAGATTTCCTAACTCCTCTTCTTACTTCTTCTTAAATTTGTTGTGTTGATCGAATGTCATTCAACAAATGCTGTAAAAATGTAAGTCCAACTAAATATGCGTTAATAGGTTTACATCTCAAATAATGTACTAAAACTTGTAGAAAAATGATAAACCAAAAAAATATTCAAAATTCCAAATTTATAAAAAGCATTTTTCAATTTATACTTTTACAACAAATGTGATTTTGGGCGACAAAAAATGTGGCAACGCCGCAAATGATTAGTTTGGATTAGTTTGGGAATTTAACGATTGACGTTAATGTCTGCCATAATTTTTTTGCATTTTTCTTAAATCGACACTATTTCTGTGCTTTTGTGCGAGAAAATTGTAGCTAATATATCGTTGTATATTTAGGTATACAATTAATAATGTTTAGCGGTTTTTCACATACAAAAACTATATGCTTCGAACTTAAAGACCTGTTGCTTTCGTGCAATAAGAGTGGGAATTATTTTGTGCCAAATGGTTCTTTGGGTGCAGCAAGTTTATAAGTTTTGTTCCTGTTAAATCGTATCGGTTTCGGCTAATTTGGGGCAAGGGATATTTTGTGTAATTATGCCTCAAAAAGGCTGTAATGCAATGTTTGCTATAAGCCCTCATTCCTCTAAATATTAACGTAATCATGCTCCTATTATTTTACCTCATCCCTGTGTTAGGATAAAAATCTATTTGTATCAGATTCTTAACAGATCTCTATATTGATGTAAGACATTATTTTACCTTTTTGACACTGTTTATCTATACTGAAATGTATTTTTAACAACTGGCTAACTAAACCTGAGCAAGCATTTTTCTGTCCTGATTTTGAAGCAGGCCAAAAAAATGTGCTTCGTTTTCATTGGTCAAAAAACTTCATGAACTAGAACGAGACAATATCTTAAAACATGGGAATTACCTTAGTTTAAAGGCTGTTTTTTCATCATCTATAAAAAGGCAAAATGTTATATTAGCTCTGAACATTTTGTTAGATATCTGGGCCCAAAACTGTATAATAAAATCCATTTCAAATAAGAACGCTCAGACAACAAAATTTCAAGTACAGCTTTAAAAAATACTTTTAAAATAAGTTTTTCTACAACTGTTTTAAAAATATTACGTTTATGTTATACCTATGGCCTAGTTTTGTGGTGTATTGTGTTTGAGCGATGTTGCAATAAGATGTGCGCTTCATATTCATTAGAATATATGGTTTGCTTCTGCTATTTTATTAGACTAGAATAAGGGCATTTTGCAATAATTATACTTCGCATATATATGTAGGTACTAAATAGTCATAGAGCATAAAAAGCACATACGGATATCCCATATTCCCAATGCTGCGTGCTTTAAAAAAAATAAGCAGTAATGTGATTACAGGATAATATTTAACAATATTGTACTAATTTATTTGAAAATATAGAAAAGAATAAATAAAAATATATTAAATAAATATTTATTAAATATATTGAGGGGTCATTTGGATGGAAAAAATACACTAGCAAATTTGACATTACTATTATCTATTATGACACCTTTATACCTGTAACGACCTTTGACCACCTACCTATTCAAAGGTCTTTGCCTTGAAATTTAATTTTCCTTAAAAACGAGACGCATCTGAGAGCTGAGCTTTAACCGGAAGCCCTTAAATATTATTTATGTGTGCAGAAAAAGGTAAGTAAACTGTAATTAAGGTAATATTAGCCCAATTACGTTTTAAACTACATTATAAAAAGTTAAATTAAAAAAAAAAAGGTTTTTATTTTTCTTCGAGACTTTTGCATCTAAAATGTCTACATAACTGTGAAATTTTAAAAGAAATTGCACATTTCAATATAAGCCTGTAAACAGCGGCGGATCTAGGGACGCGTGAACCTCAGGGCAAAAGATATTTATGGACCCCTACCCCTTGTATATTTTAAAACTAAGTTAAGGCATTTCTCATAGGTAATACATGATATATGAGTATCACATAAAAAGTAAGAATATAATATTTTTTATTCAGGATGAAAACTAATAAAAAACTAATATTTTTTCATATCCCATGAAGAGTAAGAAAATAAAATAAATTTTTATTTAGGATGAAAGCTAGTTAATACCAAAAATTGTAGATTGGTATTTTGCGTATCACATAAAAAGCCAGAAAATAAAAACACTTTAATTAAATAAAATATAAAAACTAATAATAAACTGGCATTGGCAAAATTATCTATTAGACCTGTTAAATCTAACTTCGTTGCGATATTGTATTACTAATATCTAGACTGGTATTTTCCGTGTCACATAAAAAGTAATATAATTAAAACACTTTAAATAAAATATAAAAACTAATAACAACCGGAAATCTAGAATTATATTTTTCTCGCTTTGGCATTAGCAAAATTATCTATTAAATCTGTTAAATCTAACTTCGCTGCGATATTTTATAACAAAAATAGTTTATTATTATTATTTGACTCTTAGTTTTAGTCAATTTATGAAAAGAGGGCCCCCACAATATTTGCCGCGGTGGGAGGGCCAACGATTCCAGTGTTTTAAACTACGCCATTCCATTGTACACCATCTACTATATAGGTAATTATAATATCGTATTTATCAAAGCAAAATAATTAGTAAGTAATTGAGAAATATAGATACATTCAATTGATTTTCTTAGAAATACAATTCATTAGAGTCTGTAGGCTGAAACAAAAGATAAAACAATATGTAAAAATATAAATATTCTTAACAAGTAGGTACTTACGTTACCTTTTTTAATATCTTCTGCCTGAAGCAGCTACAGTATAAGTCTTAGCACTCCACTTACTAATATTGTTTAATCATGTGGCGCACCGAACTGCCCGGTGATATGTCCGCCACTGCCTGTAAATAACTTTTGACTAGATTGGATGACGACACGCGTAAGCCGTCAGGCTTTACTTATAGGAGGTAATGGTCGGGAGCCTGCATTTAATACTACACCTAATATTAAACCATAACCCAAACATAACTTTTGAGACTTTTCAAGAAGCTTGTCATATAGCCAGTGGTCTTTAAAATAATAACTATTATTATTAATTCAGTAATATTACGATTTATATAGGACAAAACTCATAAAGTTTTAAAAATTGGGAAGAATATTAGAGATGACATCAGAAATACTAAACTGAAAAATTCCCACATCTAAATACTGTGCTTCATCCCCTAAGACGTCGTTTTTACCCACTTTTTCAAGTTTTCTAGATTATCTCGAGAACGGTGTACTTTTTGATATACAGAAACCTTATGATATTTTCTATAAAAAATATTCCTACACATTATTTAATGTGAGAATTAAGGCGTATTATACATAAGGGATACTTCCGGCTAACACAGTAAATGCAATCTAGTATATAATACTCCTATAATATAAAGCCCAATGCTGAACGACGCCAAAAGTTGGCAGTAGGCTATATACTGGCCTCAGTTCCACTCTGTTAATCCTATAAGACCACTCGATTTTTAAAGAAGTAATAATATTGTATATGGATCGTACTTGATTCCACACCATCCCCAAGGGAAAATACTTCACGTTTTTTTACGTGGTGTCCCCAGTAGTCCCTAATCCACTTGAAGTGAAACTTCTTTCCTGACGGACGGGGCGACAATTTTCAGAAGAGTCTAGCTACACCAGAATGAATTTAGATTGCGAAGCTTCAGTTTTTGATACACATTTGGTAAATTGTATTCAGCAAACCTGGGCGCAGTGGTTAGTAAGCTGTACTTGTGATACGACTGTCCGGGTTCGATTCCCGTCAGTGGCGAGAGATGTTTTCTATTTTTATAAGGTTATGTTTGTAAAAAGTATTTTTTCTTCATTTTCGGCATGCCTTGGGTTAGTTTTGGTTGGTTGTGTCCACGTAGCGAGCGAAGTGTCATGCGTGAAGTGAAATAGTCAACTTTTCATCGGGGACGGTTTCTCAATAAGAGCGCCCGTGCGCGCGCACTGCCTGCAAAAATTAATAGAAAAATAAAATCTCCTTTCCTACATACAATAACATAAACTAACTTTTCCAATTTACATATTATTGAATCCCCACTGGCCGCAGAATACATCGTTTATAAGAGCGAAATCGAAGCTACGACGGCGACGATCGAAACGCTGAGTGTCTGACGCCGACGGCCTCCACCCGTAAAGGCCGTAAACACATCTAGTCTAACCTGCCGTGCGCAACGTGCGCTAGTGTTGTTTCGCCATGCAAATAGGTCGGGAATGTTCGTAAAATCACGGGAAGTCGTAGCCCATTCGTGCGATATTCAGATCCACACTTTCTAGCTTAATTTAATAATAATTTGCAATGCTTGCGTTTACAGTTTACCTAAGGCCAGCGTTTCATAGGGACTTGAGGTGAGTTTTTTAGATTATTATTTTGTTTTACTCGAGTTCTGATTGAAGTTTTGCTATTAGAGAAGTAATATAGTGACGATGCTGGCGCGCTTCTTTTAATTAAACTTAGTTAAGCGTTAGTTTTAACGAATTTTCCCTCAGGTATAAAAAATCCCATTAGAGGAGTGCAATTATGGGAAAATTACAGCGATTATTTCCGTCCTATCAATTTTGACCAATCACTGACAAGGATTCGTATGTCATATTTAATTTTCAAGTGGAAAAATTGCATTACAGCTCCTGTCAGTAATGTTTCCGGAAAAATGTTTGATAGGTGCTGTCAAAATAAAAAATTGTTGAATTTTTATCTAGTTATCAGCGAATGACTTTAGCAAAACAATTCCACGTAGCAACCTAACAACGCTTTCATTTTAATAGTATATTATTTTATATGGAGGAAAAGTAACTTTTCCTCCAAATAAAATATGCTGTTTTTTCTTCAAATGTCGACAAATTAGTGCAAAAACATTTCTTTTTACTAGTAAAAATATCTAATTATTATTAAAGATAACTGGGTTCGCAGGGCGGCTTAGACCGGTCCCGGTGAATAGGCACAGGTTGTTGCTATAGTAATGTAACATAAAGCTGTCAGTGGACAATGTCCACAATAATTATTTTTTTAAGATTGCGTCTCGGATTGCGTTTTAATTCCGTATTGATAAGCAGTTATTGAGGAAGTTCGATTAAACAATAACCAATTTGTTCCTAAATTAGTGATTTTTAGAAATGCAGTCAGCGGCGGATCTAGGGACGCGTGGACCTCAGGGCAAAAGATATTTATGGGCCCCTACCACAAAAACACTTTATGATCCGCGGCATCGTGGGGCCCTTCTGAGCCTTGGGCCCCAGGGCGGCGCACCGAACTGCCCGGTGATATGTCCGCCACTGAATGCAGTCACAAATTGAGTGATAAATACAAATTGTAGTTTAATAAATCTTGAGTTGTTGACGCTTATTTTGTTGTCTGTTTGTTTGTATTGTATCTATGTTGCTATGACAACACTTTTACCTCCGCCGGTGGAAAAGTGAAAAGTAAAGCTCCGGCGGAGGAAAAACGAAACTTCACGGCCGCCTACACAGTCGAGTAATGACGGATTTACTGACGTTTGAAGAAAAATATTTTTTTCGCAAAAAAAGTAATTTTGTGCAACATGGAGCGTTTTGGATATGTTCCAAACGAAGAGATTAATTAAGAAGTAAAAAATATCGTACCCAGTAATACAGTAAAGACACACAACAGCATTTGGACGCAGTTTATCAGTTCTTGCTCTGAAAAAAGTACGTAATTGATAAAAATACAACAGTACCAATTTTGAATTTAATTCTCAAAAACTGGGCTTGGAATACGCGTAAAGGAAATGGTGAGGAGTATAAAGAACATTGCGTTAAAATAATGTGGAACATTGTCGCCAAAAAGCTACGGGAAACTTTTTTGTGGATTACAACACTGTATTTGATCCGTTTCACGATATTGAATTTTAAACATCTCGTGAAGCTCGAAAACTCGAAACGCAAAAAGAAGAACTCTTCAGAAAAATTCACAGTTCTTCACAAAGATGCAACGGGGGGAGACATTGAAAATGCTAGCAGAATGCAACGCTTACTAAATTTGAGATCTGAGAAAACTCATAATTGTGTGGAAATATAATAGTTAATAGAAGTGGGGGGGGTGAGATCAGGCTAGATTATGTAAGTTTACTTTACTAAAATATACCAAATAAATGCGTACTACTTCAAGTTTCGTTATTTTTTTCAATTTATAACGTTATAAGTGTAGTTGAAAAACAAAAGACCATTTGTATTCGATTGTTCTGGCATTCCTCGATCTAAAGATAAGAGATACGACTAGTCTGTCGTGGGAAACTAAAGGTCACTAACCCAAACTAACACAATCTAATGTAAAAAATGACCTTTAGTAGATTATGTAAGTTTAGTTCACCAAAATATACCACATAAATGCATATTACTTCAAGTTTCGATCCTTTTTACAATTTATAACATTAGTGGTGATTGTAAAAACTGCATTCGATTCGTCTCTCAATCCCCGATCTAACGCGGTTAGTTTCACTTCTGAGTCGGTTCCAATACGTTATAATCAGTTTTAATAGATTTGGTTAGTTTTGGTTTGTCGTCTAATCAATTTTCGGTTTGTTTCACTTAATCTCAACTTTCTTTACTTATTTGAGCCGATTCCGTTACGTTATAATCAATTTTAATAGATTTGGTTAGTTTTGATTTATTAGTCATCTAATCAATTTTCGGTTAGTTTCACTTAGTCTCAACTTATTTTAGTTATTTGAGTCGGTTCCGATACGTTATAACCAATTTTAATAGATTTGGTTAGTTTTGGTTAGCCGTCTAATTAACTATCGGTTAGTTTCACTAAGTCTCAGTTTATTCTACTTATTTAAGCTGGTTCCGATACGTTACAATCAATTTTAATAGATTTGGTTAGTTTCAGTTTATCGTCGAACCGACTTTCGGTTAGCTTCACTTAGTCTCAACTTATTTTAGTCATTTGAGTCGGTTCTGATACGTAATCAATTTTAATAGATTTGGTTAGTTTGGGTTAGTCGTCTAATCAACTTTTGATTAGTTTCACTTATTCTCAAATTATTTTAGTCATTTGAGTCGGTTCCGATTCGTTAATATCAAGTTTAAAAAACTTCTTTTGGTTAGTCCTCTAATCAACTTCCGGTTAGTTTCACTTAGTCTCAAGTTATTTTACTTATTTGAGCTGGTTCCGATATATTGTACCCAATTTCAATAGATTTGGTTAGTCGTCCAATCAACTTTCGGTTAGTTTCACTTAGTCTCAACTTATTTTATACTTATTTAAGCCGGTTCCGATACACCATATTCAATTTTAATATATTTGTTTATATTTGGTTAATCGTCCAATCACCTTTCGGTTAGTTTCACTTGGTGTCAACTTATTTTAGTCATCTGAAAGGGTTCCGATGCGTTATAATTATTTTTTATAGATTTGGTTAGTTTTAGTTAGTCGGCAATTCAAATTTCGGTTAGTTTCACTTAATATCAACTTATTTTAGTCATTTGAACCGGTTACGATACGTTATAATCAATTTTAATAGATTTGGTTAGTCTTGGTTAATCGTCGAATCAACATTCGGGTAGTTTCACTTAGTCTCAACTTATTTTAGTAATTTGAGTCAGTTGCGATACATTATAATCAATTTTAATATATTTGGTTAGTATTGGATAATCGTCGAATCAACTTCCAGTTAGTTTTACTTAGTCTCAACTTATTTTACTTATTTGGGCCGGCTCCCATACGTTATAACCAGTTTTAATAGATTTTGTTAGTTTTGGTTAGTCGTCTAATCAACTTTCAGTTAGTTTCACGTAGTCTTAACTTATTTTGGTTATTTGAATCGGTTCCGATAAGTTATAATCAATTTTAATAGATTTGGTCAGTTCTGGTTAGTCATCTAATCAACTTTCTGTTAGTTTCACTTGGTCTCAACTTATTTTACTTACTTGAGCTGGTTCTGATACGTTATAATCAATTTTAGTAGATTTGATTAGTTTTGGTTAGTCGTATAATCAAATTTCGGATAGTTTCACTTAGTCTCAACTTATTTTAGTCATTTGTTTCGGTTCCGACACGTTATAATTAAGTTTAATACATTTGGTTAGTTTTGGTTAGTCGTCTAATCAACTTCCGGTTAGTTTCATTTAGTCTCTACTTATTTTAGACAATTCAGTCGGTTTCGATACCATATAATCAATTTCAATAGATTTAGTTAGTTTGGGTTAGTCGTTTAATTAACTTTTGGTTAGTTTCACTTAATCTCAACTTACTTCACTTATTTGAGCTGGTTCTGATACGTTATAATCAATTTTAATAGATTTGGTTAATTTTGGTTAGCCGTCTAATCAACTTGCGATTAGTTTCCCCTTCCTATATAAGTGGTAGTTTCACGTTTCAGCCATATTTGGTTCTTTTGGTTAGTTTAGATTAGATTGGGTTAGGTTAGGTTAGATAGTCGGCGTCGTTAGTCGATCAATCAATATTCAGTTAATTTCAGTTAGTTTTAATTTTAGTCATTTCAATCGGCGCCGATTCATTATAATCGAATTTAATGTTTTCCGGTAGTTTTGGTTAGTCGCCAAAGGTCGGTCCGTTTTAACCTACTTTAATATATTTAATCTGTTCCGATACGTTTTAGCTTTTTTGGAGTTTTTGGTTACTTTCGGTTAGTCGTTGAATCAACTTTCGGTTAGTTTCAGTTAGTTCCAATTTATTTTGAATTGATCCGATAGGTTATAACCAATTTTAATTTTTATGGTTAGTTTTGGTTATTCGCCAAATTTCGGTTACTTTGAGTTAGTTTTAACTTACTTTAATTTTTTTAATTTGTTCTGATTCATTTGACACCTTTTTGTGCTTTTGGTTACTTTTAGTTAGTTTGGGTTAGTCGTTCAATCAACTTTCGGTTAGTTTCAGTTAGCTTTAATTTATTTTTGTCATTTGAACCGATTCCGTCCTCAGAAACATACTAACACGACCTCTCACGTATATTACGTGATGTGCCAAATGTAGCATGCACTTTTTCGTGATTTGATACCCCATAATGAGAAAACAATAGTATATTATTTTATATGGAGGGAAAGTGATACTTTTCATGGCGCGCTCGTGTTGAACAGCCGAACGGAGTGAGGCTGGTAATAGAGAGCAAGCCATGAAAAGTAACTTTTCCTCCGAATAAAATATGCTGTTTTTTCTTCAAATGTCGACAAATTAATGCAAAAACATCTCTTTTTAATAGTAATAATATCTAATTATTATTAAAGATAAATGGGTTCGCAAGGCGGCTTAGACCGGTGTCGGTGAATAGGCACATGTTGTTGCTATAGTAATGTAACATAAAGCTGTCAGTGGACACTGTCAACAATAATTAATTTTTAAGATTGCGTCTCCGATTGCGTTTTAATTCCGTATTGATAAGCAGTTATTGAGTAAGATCGATTAAATAATAACCAATTTGTTCCTAAATTAGTGATTTTTAGAAATGCAGTCACAAATTGAGTGATAAATACAAATTGTAGTTTAATAAATCTTGAGTTGTTGACGCTTATTTTGTTGCCTGTTTGTATTGTATCTATGTTGCTATGACAACACTTTTACCTCCGCCGGCGTAAAAGTGAAAAGTAAAGCTCCGGCGGAGGAAAAACGAAACTTCACGGCCGCCTACACAGTCGAGTAATGACGGATTTACTGACGTTTGAAGAAAAAAACATTTCCAATGTTGATAGGAAGATAAAAGAAAAACAAGTTCGACTTCACTAAAATTCGATGAATACCACAAAATGGTATCTTTAAGGCTGATTTTCATATATAGGACTGTGCACCGACTGTGCGCCTACCGTGCACCTACCGTCCCCTTGTCACTGTAAATCATAAAATTATATGTTCCATATAAAACGCACTGCAGTCCTTATTTACATTTTCACATATAGGACTGTGCTACGACCGTGTTGCGGTCGTCCAGTCCTATTGTGAAAAAAGAGAAGACGCGCGACGGCGACGGCCGCAGCATGGTAGGCGCACAGTCCTATATATGAAAATCAGCCTTCATGGGACGAAAATACATCCAGTGGGCTACAACGCAAGTTTTACCTTATAGCATCAATGTAGCTGGCGTGGAGAGGTGGAGAAGCCTTAAATTGTATGATGCACTACTTCAAACCAGAGACAGACAATCATGGAATTAAAACAGGTATGTTTTTCTACTATTTTTTTCTTTTTTTGCGGTTTGTTTTTTTTTAATTAGGTAAAAATATGGAAAAAATAATATTTTGACAACCAAGTAATGAAATGTTTTACTCTTGTTGCAGGAAGAATAGAATACAACCCAGTTTTCAGTAAAACCGCTCAAGGAGGTGCAAAAAAATGTGCGACAGCAAATGGTTAGTTCCAAACACTAAATGCCTTGAATTTCGCCCGGTACGCTTGTATTACATACTTGTATCAAAACGTTCAACAAACATCAAGACATCGGCTGTTTTTGACACCAAACCCAACATGAAACATTCCACAGACCTTAGGATGGTTCAAAATGTCCCTGTAGGAAGAAACTAGCTGTCAAAAGAAGCTGCGGATAGAACTGGTTTAAGCACAAAAGATAAAAAAATTACAAACCACTCACTAAGAGCGACAGCTGTCAGCAACCTAGTAAAAGCAGGGATCGAAGAGCAACAGCTGATAAAAATAACAGGGCACAATTGAGCTAGTTCCATAAAACCCTATTTATTACAAATGGAGAGTAACCATCACTCAACAATTATAAATTCTTTAAGAAATGGATGGAAGCAAGGAGCCTGAAGCATCTTCTTCTCAGGGGCAAATAAACCAAAACACTACTACTGTTGCAACGTCCTCCGAAGATGATATGCATTTATCTGAAATATCAAGCATTATAAAAAATCATAACATTTTATCAAACAACACTCCCGTAGTAAGTATACAATAACTGTAAATTTTAGGTAAATTGTAACTTTAGTAATAGTACCCAGTAAAATGCTTTGTTCGTTGCTGTTGCTTTGATTGATTAAATTATCATATTACTAGTAAATGGGCTTTTTTTATTCAGTCAGGAAATAATCTTGCGAAATATCATTCGTGCATCTAATAACTCGTTGGCAAGTAATTTGTTTGAAACAAAACACTCGCATATAAAAAGCCTCGTCTCTGACTCTGCTTTTTAATACAACGTTCGTGTTTTGTTTCAAACAAATTACTTGTCAACTCGTTTTTCTATTTTTTTCGGAAAAATTGGATGCACTTACGATATTACCCCCTATAATTGCACTGTAGAAACCGAAAGAGCATGGCGATAATTGCACTGTACGTATCTATGGTAATTCCAGTGTAAACTTACGATAACAGCGACAATTTATAAATAACGTCAAAGTAAAGTCAAAATATTTTATTAAAAATGCCTTGTTTTGTATTTTAACGATTTTACCGACTTTTGGGTAACACATGGGCGTGGCACCCTTAACATTTTCCGCCTTCAACGGACAAGCCTCCGGCGGCGGCGGCGCCTGCCGTAATCCCTTCTTCCCCTGCGCCCTCCCACTTTACAGACTCACGAGTCGCCACTGCGTTTCACCATGAGCAAAGCTTCGCAATCGAAATCCATTCAGGGGGCAGCTAGACAGTTGCCAATTTTCGAGCGTTACGAAAATTTATATCGCGTCAGTAGAGGTCGACGACTGCGTCAGCGGCGACAGGAGTGGAAATACGTAAACACGTGATTGGGAAATGGCCAGCAGGAGAGGAAATAGATTCGTATAGCGCTGCCTATATGGAATCTAAGTATGTGTTAGTGGGAACGACCGGAAGGCATATTCACGGATCCTACCTAAATGGTATAGTAGTAATCTTAGACCATTTAATGGTCTAAGGTAGTAATGCGTTGCTGCGATTGATGTTCTGAATGTCAGGAGGTGTTGCACTTTTTACCGAGTATCAGAATTACCCATGGTTTTACGGTCCAGTGAATTGCTTTCAACAGGTCTGATGGTGCATTGGTCAGACCCTGTGATTGTGATACGGGAGACCCGCGTTCGATTCCCGTCGGTGGCAAAACATGTTTGGTAAGGAAGAAGTTTCTCTTCTAGCAGGCACTGACATCAGTCCGCATTTACATTTGGCGCCCAATTTAAAAGGAGTGCATCATGCATCATCGTCACCGTGTGGGTCGTCACAGTGGGTGTAGTGGGAGAAAATAAAACTTGTTACACTGTCGAGTGTGAAATAGTGGTTATCGGTTTATATTTCTACTTTTTTGGGATAAGACCACTTTGGACGCTTTGGATAAGTACCGTCATCGTGCAGCTAGGTTAGCATGGGCCCAGCAACATCGCGATTGGACAATAAATCAGTGGAGAAACTGTTTCTTTTTTGCGACGAAACAAGATTTAATATTATTCATTCGGATGATAGAATTCTTGTTTGCAGAGAGCCGAATGAAAGATATGCCCGATTGGTGTAGGTGGCATCACAGTTTGGGCGGGGGTAATATACAATTGGAAATCTGACATTTTCACTGCCAGGCAAACATTTAATGTTGTAGTTTATAGAGACGATATCTTAATACCCATTGTTGTACCATTTGCTAGAAATTATGGCCATGATTTTCTTTTAGTTGACGATAGCGCACGGCCTCAGCGAGCGCAAATTGTGATGGAAGCTTTGCAAGCTAATGACATAAATCTTATGGACTGGCCTGCAAAGTCTCCGGATTTGAATATTATATGGCATGTGTGGTCTCATTTCAAATTATTAGTGAGATCTAGAGATGTTGTCCCAGAAACTTTAAATGAGCTTTCCAAAGCAATACAAGAGGAATGGCAATATTTCATTAATAATTTAGTATACAGCATGCCTCGGAGATGCCGTGAAGTTAGTCGTCTTAGTAGAGGGCCAACTAAATATTAACGTGGCCACAATTTTTTGTTACATAGTTATTTTATAAGTTTGTTATTTCATAAGTTTTCGTTATTGTCTGTTGCCTACCATTTATATCTTTTAGTTTTTTGCCGTCCATTGTTGGGCATAGATTAATTTTTAGTTCCTTTTTACTGTTAACGTTGTTTACGTCTACCAATTCTACGAGGGGTGTTTTTTGATACACTCTCTATTAGGTATGTAAAAATGTTTAGGTACAACCTACATATTTAGGGTGTCTCACGATCGATAGTACCAGGTGGTACCATATGGGTGTTACCACGAGTACCAAATTCGGTAACTCAATTGGTACTATCTTTAATTGTTTGTAT
>JAEQML010073036.1:0-15172 GCA_016904865.1 Pissodes strobi
ATTTTTGTTGTATATTATAATGGTTTAATGTTATCTTTGTAAATGTAGCAAACAACTAAAAATACATCTTTACGTTTAATTGTTTATCTAAAACCCAATTAAAATCCTAAAGATTTTTTAATACGGTAGAAGTGTGAAGAGATGCATA
This sequence comes from Pissodes strobi, assembly GCA_016904865.1. NCBI lineage: Eukaryota > Metazoa > Arthropoda > Insecta > Coleoptera > Curculionidae > Pissodes > Pissodes strobi. The sequence goes on from JAEQML010073036.1 coordinate 149, forward strand.
ATATCTAGATATTTTTTTCATTTAATATTCTTTTTTAATTCCATAATATCTTTTTGTAAATTTGTAAACATTATTAAACATTTTCGTCTATCTTCATGTGTTTGCTCATGTATCAATTTCTTGACTTCTTCGGTTAAATCACTACTTCTTTGTTCTTGTGCAATCTTCCTTATTGTAATCATTACGTCTTTATTTATTAGATTTGCAAATAATTGGCGTAATTCATGTATTTTGAGATCTACATATTGCTTATTGGTTGCATCCTTAACACTTCTTGGATCGGATACCTTAGTTAAGCGTTTCCCCTGAATATCGTAATCGCCACTGGTAGTAAGTTTGAAACCAGTGCCTGGCAGCCCACGAGCACATCCATCATTTGCTCTGGTTCGCTGACGACCAAATATGTCAATTGTGTTGTTGTTAACAGGCGCCATTTTAAACTTATACTAAGTTATTTTTTCTAGAGCTGATGTGCTTATATTAACGAATTAGTTTTGGTTCCCATATAAAAATAAACAAATTATAATTAGTAGTTAGTTCTTGTTAAAAATGGGGCGTGTTAACAACACTATAGATAAATTTGGTCGTCAGAGAGTACATGGCAAATATTGGATTTTACGTGGTGCACAAGGAATCGGATTCAAGTTAACTTTTGATGGCCACTATGATATTGGGGGAAAACGTCTATCAAATGTTGCAAAACCGGTAGTAGATAACGATGTTACTACCCAAGAGTATGTTCTTGAGGAAATACAGTTACTTCGCCAAGAAATGAAAGATGTATTAAACGAATTACAAAATCATATTAATGAAAGATTGAAGAGCCTAGATAGAAAAATGGACGGTGTTGAAAACACATATATAATCAATGATCTAGAGAATCTTAAAAAAATACGTAATTTAGAGGGATGGATGGAAAATAATGAAAAAAAGTTAATAAATATTGATGTAAGAGCTAATAGCTTTATTTCTTCGTCGAAATGGGGAGTGCCAATAACACAATAGATAAGTTTGGTCGTCAGAAGGTAGTTCATGGTGACGGAGTTCAAATTTTGCATGGTGGTGCGCCAGGAATAGGATTTAAGCTAACATCCGATAATCAATTAAATATTGTGGGAAAGCGTTTAATTGGCGTTGCAAAACCGGAAACCAGTGATGATGCTACTACCAAAATATATGTATGTGAGGAAATCCATAAATTGCACATAGAGTTAACAGAAACAGTCAACAAAATATCTGAAGCTTGTAATAAAAATTTGATAAGTGTTGATGGCAGAATGGACACATTTGAAAATAAAAGAAAATACTATGATGCACGAAAAGAAAATATTGTTGGGGAAATAACTAATTTGGAAAAGAGAATGAAAAAAAACATGAAAATATTGTTGATAATTGAGAAGAAGGTCAATAATATGATTGCAGCTAGGAAAATAAGAATATGACAACAGTTACACGGGGGAAATGGGGCTATCATTGTTTTTCTAGTGTATTAGACCATAAACACCAACTTTTTCACTCGAAATCGATTATATTTATACACAAGTAGAAACCTGTCACCAAAATAGTTTCCCAGAATTATTGGATACAAGTTTTGTACTAATAGATATATATTAAATGAAAAACAAAAATATTACAAAAAAAGTTTTTTATTTATACGCCCTATACTTTGCACATGTTTAAAAATAATATATATTTAAACAATATCTGACTTATAAGAATGTTGAAAACAATGTTTTGTTTGGTCTTAAAAAGTTACAAGAATGTGGTAAATAATGTGTTTTCTCGCCCATTTTGGATGCTGCCACTGGATCTTCGCGTAGAACATATTTCTCTCGAGGTGTGGTGTAAGCTTGGGTTCCATCAAACTGATGTAACTTATGCATCTTCATAAAGACAGTATTTCTCAACGAGGTCCTTGGGAATTTGTGGGATTTCAATTACCAATAGCTTCAAATCCTCCTCAAGCATTTGACTGCAAAATGTGTGCAGGTCAATGTAACCATAAACAAACTTCTCACACACGTGGGCACCAATACAAAAATTTAATGCGTCCTTCAGGTACTTGGCATATTTTTCATCGTTCGCATCGGCAACACACTCTCTCAAATACGTGATAATATCTTCACGCATATTTCTTAGCAGTACTGCTAAACTTTTAATGTATGAAACTTGACTTTCATTATTTATAAAATTGGTCATATTGCCCTGTGTGAAAAACAAAACAACGTGTCAGCATTCTGATAATGTATTATAATAAAATGTAATCAAACTTTTAAAACTATTACAGTTCGAAGATATTGTAATTATTCCAGATTATCAAACCTCACAAGAGAACGTGTTTTGGCACCGGAGTATGCGGGTTCACTTTGTCCTAAATAAGTTAATTTATGTTTTTCGTTAGAGTTATTGATAATTTCAGCAACTTCTTTGGTAATAATTTCAGCACCCCTTTTCGGTAAATAAGAACTAAAAACACAGCCATTTTCTTTATCAAATAATGTGGCAATAACACTTTTCCCGAAACGACCATTTGTTAATTGTAGTTTCTTTATAATATATCGTTTTCCAATATCTAGAGAGGAAAAAGGTATGCGTTCTATTTGTTCCACTGATTTGTTAAAACTCTCATTAATTTCGATAATTGTTTCTTGTGAAAGAGACATTATTGTTTGAAATAAGTAGTAGTACCTTTAATAAATACACCACACAGATAATACAATATGCGACTATCAGAATACTGAACACACTGCTTCACTAATCAGAAAGCTTATGACTGTTTTCAACATTATGGCATCTTATATAGCGCCCAGAACATATTTATCAAGGTTATGTTACGTCATACCGAAATATGTAACCAATATTCAGTCTCAAGAGCGTTCAAGGTCGTGGGGCCCTATCTTAATATATCCACAAGGACACTCAAGGTCGATGTCGCTAGAAATTATCTCAAGGGCGCACAAAGTCAAGTTGCATGTCCTTAACTGACTTTCATTCTTCGTGAACAATAACCCTCTGCAAACAGTCCCAAGAGCGTTCACTTGGGGCAATGTCAAGGTCATATGCGCGACCTTCAACAAAAAACTCAAGGGCATTCAAGATCAAATGTCAAGGGCATTCAAGGTCAAATTAGCTCAATGTCATTCAAGGTTGAATACACCCGAGGCCAAGTGGGCGGGGTCTATCCCAGTGGCACCGGAGGGGGGGTGCGGGGGCAAAAAAGTGGAGGGGGGAGAATTGAGTCCGTCTATAGCTCTCTACTCTTCTAGTTTTCGCGCGGGGAAGGAGACACACCGTTGACATGCCGATGCCGCCGCGGAGAGTGATCCTTCTTATCATAGAGTTTTGACCAAATACATAATAAAAAGATAAAAACTGTACTATACTGCTAACGTGCTAACACAACGTTGAGGTTATGTGTTGGTGTTATACCTAATTGTGCAACAACTGAAGCCAGTTTATCAGAATATGGCGCGTCGAAATGAGGATCCCTTATGGGCTAAATTTGTAACGTGCGCAGTTTTCCCTGCTGTTGTCTTGTTTGAGCATTTATGTTTCTCTGTTTTTTGCTTCATATGTTGTACTGTAAGTATTTTCAAAATGGTTTTTTGTCTCTTAAATTACCCTTAACGCAACGCATTATTAAATTGGAATTTTAAAAACTATATCTGTTTTAAAGTCGTCGGTACGGGTGGGCAAGAAATTGAATAATCGATTAAACCCTTAATATTTTAGCAAATAACTGAATAATCGATTAATCGATATTTTCTGAAATATTAATCGATAAGTCGATTAATCGCTAATTTCTTAAAAGTAATCGAATAATCAATTATTTTCGCCCACCCCTAATCCCATAATATTGTAGTAAGTGAAACTGAAGCTGAAATTTCGGTAGACTCATTATTGCTGATGCAAGACTGATGTTATTATAAAAAGAGGTAATAAATACTTTGGCTGAATCAGCAGATAAAATTTATAATTTAGTTTTAATTTGTAAATATGGCTTTGATATTACCTTGTGAGAGTCAGAATATAAGCAAGTGTTTTTGAACAACAGCTGCACTGATGCTTCTAAATTTTTTACAAGTTTGGTTCCTATTAGATTAATTTTTAAAAATAGCGATAACTCTGAAATACTTGTATGGCAAAATTGCAGGCCCTCATCAACGCGTTTCTGTCGTTCTCTTAACATTCATTTTGCTCGTGAGACTCCTGAATTAACCGTTGCAAAAACAAAATTTGGATCATCGAATTAAAAATTTAAAACTCATTTTTTTACATCGAAGGAGCCCTTAATTTTCAAAATCATTTTTTAAAACGGTTTAAGAACATACAAATGATTTTTATACATGATTTTTATCGTTAGTGATAATTGATACACCCTATATATAAATATAGATGATGAGCCAAAAATTCAACAATTATTTATCTAAAACACGATATATTAAACGTGTAATACTTAATAACTTTATGTCTTATTTCTGGTAATCCTTATTATGGCCAGCTTTCCTAGAAATTCGACCAGTGTGCGCCGGGTCCAAAGGTCACATGCCAGTATCATGCTAGTTTTCGCGCGGGGAAGGAGGCATACCGTTGACGTGCCGCCGCGGAGTGTGAATCTTATCGTTAGTTAATATTCAATGGTGATAGTATTGGTAAATACAAACACAAAAGAATTCATTTGAAACTGGTCGATGAAACTATCACCCCTGTTTTTTGTAAGTCGAGAACAGTACCCTTTGCTTTCCGAGAGGCAGTTGACAGAGAGCTTGTTATGCTTGAAAAGGAAGGACTGGGCTACTCCCATAGTGCCCGTAATTAAAGCAGATCAATCCATAAGATTGTGTGGAGATTATAAAATCACGGTAAACAAATTTTTGAAACCAATAAACTATCGCTTGCCTAAGTGTAATGAAGTTTTATCTAGGTTTAATAATGCTAAGTTCTTTTCAAAGATTGATTTAAGATCTGCATATAATCAGATCGAATTGACCGAGGAAACATCAAAGATGTTAGCTTGGACGACTCCTCGCGGAATTTTTAAAATGAATAGAATGCCTTTTGGAATTACTCCCGCAACAAGTATTTTTCAGCAAATCATGGAACACACTTCAGGGAATCGACGGAGTGGTAAGTTTAGTTAACGACATAGCAATTTCGGGAACCTCCTTAGAAGATCATAATAGAAACTTGGAAAAAGTATTTGAGAAACTTCAGAATGCAGGTTTTACTTTGAAACGGGAGAAATGTAAATTTTTTGAAAAAGAGGTCAGCTATTTAGGTTTTAAAATAGATAGACATGGTATTGGAAAAATGGATGACAAGGTCGATGCAATTTCAAATGCGGAAAGACCAAATAATGTAAGTGAAACGAGAAGCTTTATAGGTTTAGTTAATTATTATTCTAAATTTATTCCAAATTTATCCAAAATCCTAAATCCTATTTATCACTTGTTAAGAAACAATAATGAATTTATCTGGACAAAAGATTGCGAAAATAGTTTTCTTGAAATAAAAAGACAAATAGCTTCGGACATCACGTTAATGCATTTTAATCCGGAAACATATCCAATAGTAATAACAACTGATGCAAGTACTAAGGGCATTTCAGCCGTTTTAAGTCATACTATAAATGGTCAGGATAGAATTGTTACATGTGTATCTCGAACATTGTTGCCTTCGAAAAGGAATTATTCTACCATTCATTTAGAGGGTTTAGCTATATATTTTGCTGTTAATAAATTCTTCGAATATTTGGCTTGTTATCCTTTTATTTTAAAAACTGATCATCGTCCATTAGTTGCAATTCTTTGGCGAACATAAAGGCATTCCACAAACAGCTGCTAATAGGTTGCAAAGATGGGCAGCATTCCTATCAATGTTCAATTATAAAATCCAACACATTAAAGGTTCGCAAAATCCAGTGGCGGACTATCTTTCTAGAAAACCGTTAACTGCAAATCAAGAAGAAAATTTGGCAGGACACTACATAAATTTTACTGAAAAGCTCAGTTCTTGGCCTATAAACAATGATGAAATTAAACAACATACTGAACAAGACGATGAGTTGTGTGAGGTCGTTGATTATGTCAGGAAACGAAAATGGCCTAAAAAATTAAAAGATAGCATAAATCCGTATTTCGGTCGAAGACAAGATCTTTTTATCGAGAATGGTGTTTTGATGTATGGTCATAGGGTAGTTGTACCAAGGATATTGAGACCTACTTTACTTTCACAACTCCACAACTCTTATTTTGGGATCTCTAGAACAAAGTCTCTTGCAAGATCAGTCGTTTATTGGAACAACATAGATCAAGACATAGAAAAAATGATAAAATCCTGTAACATATGCCTAGAAAATAGACAAAATCCTCCCAAATCTAAATTAACTCCGTGGCCTATCACAGGGAGACCTTTTGAACGGGTGCATATAGATTATTTTGAATTTGATAAAAAATGTATTTAATTTTAGTCGATTCTTATTCGAAGTGGATGGAAGTTTTTCAAATGAACAACAACACGACGTCATCGAAAACGGAAGATGCTTTGAGAGAGATTTTTGCAAGAGTTGGACTACCAGAAGTGTGTGTCAGTGATAATGGACCTCAATTGATATCGAGCAGTTTAGAGGCATTTTTCAAAAAGAATGGCATCAAGCACATAACAATTCCCCCTTACAATCCTCAGAGTAATGGAGCAGCAGAAAACGGCGTTAAGACCATTGAGAACAAACTAGCGTCAGCATGTCGAGATCCAAGGAACAAAGGTGTGTCAATGTCAGCTTTGATATCAAGAATTATGTTTACTTATTTGGTTTGGTGAACATAGTGTCACAGGAAATCCCCTTTTGATGTGATGTTTAATGGCAGAAAACTGAGAACAATTCTGAGCCAAGTAAGGGAAAGTACTATTAACACCAATGACAAGAAAAACAAGAAAACGCGTGACTATCAAAATCAAGTAGCAAGACACCAAGAGTCACAAAAACGATATTATGGTAGTCAGGAAAGGATTTGTAAGGTAGGTGAAAGCGTGTATGCAAGAATGTACAGAGGAAGCAAGAGGTGGATCCAAGCGGAAATTGTGAAGAGAATGGGTAGGTCGGTATATCTTTGTAAGACTGTAGGGGGTAACATTTTGAAACGACACATTAATCAAATTCAGAAACATCTCGTTCTCGGAGAGCAGGGTAGTGTGTTCTCAAGTAAAAATTCTCAACCTGTTATTGATGAAAATTCGAGTGCAAATACTAATGTTTATAACAATAATTCGAGTTCTAAAATACGTAACCACAGCAGAGATCATTCTAACTTTTCTGCTGATTTCTTTATAAATTTGCCATCCACTGTACCTGTTGTTTGTGGTGCTGCGAGGGACGGAGACTCTGGTACTGACTCCAGTGATACTACTGTTGGAAACTCCGACAGTATAGAGAAGCTGCCGGAGGGCAATGGCGGTGCAGAGGTGGTAGAGTCATGTTCACAAATTTTACAAGAGAGTGGGGAAGAGGAAGATGCGGTTCAAAAACTTAATAAAGATCAAAGTTCACTAAAAATGTTAAATTCCAAAAGAACAAATCGGAAACGTAAAACTCCATTCTATTTCTCTTTTTATAAAACTGAATTTTCTTCCGACTCGGATCCAAATTGATCACATTTGCCTTGGATTTTGCTCTGGTTGACAATAGTAACTTAAATATTACTTGATTTATTTACTTATGTAAACATGTATTTTTGATTGACGAAGGTTACAGACTGTGTGATGACTTTATACAATTTTTGTATCTATATGTAAAATGTTTGTAAATATGTGTTTCAATGTTTGTATTCAGGTGAAGGCATGGGTGAATTTTAAATGTATTGTGACAAAGTGCCATGGCATTGATTTGATTTGATTTCATTAATCAGTTGAAAAACGGGTTGAACATCATGTTTAGTGATGCGATAAACTGCCACAAGTGCTATGTAAAAAATTGTAAATTTGTTTTCGGATTTGTGTTCACACAAGTAATTTTTGATGTTATTTCAAACGCAAATTGTTTGGTTTTTGTTCATCAGTTTCTCACAATACACCACGTGTATGATACACGTACACACCTTAATAAATTTTGGTTCTATCCTTCAAACATTTGAACGGAAATCACTCAGTTCCCTATTTGTAGATTTATTCGCATGGAAGTTGTTATTTTGCATGCGATTGGTAACAAATTTAAGAATGGTCCTCAGTTGCACACGCATGTGCCAAATCATCCATTTGCAATTATTATTCAAACAGTTGAATAAGAATTTATCATGATTTGTGTATTATTAGTCTTAGGTGTGAGGGTGTTATGATGGACATATTTTATGTTTATACGTTGGCAACACTGTTGGTGCACATGCGCACATAATATTCATATACAGATATATATGGAATGTGATATCCGGACGGCAGCGCGCGGAACCGGGTGATCTTCACTTATGTCTGATGTCTGTCTAACCATGTAACGTATATTTATATTTAAGTCTGTGATAATAAATTATGAAGTTAACAATGAACCCGTGAGTTTTACTCCACTCGACCGTTGAGTCATTACAACCTTAGTTTAGACTTACAAAGTGCCAGAGGGTGCCAGATTTTTTTGCGGTTAAATATCTTAACAGTCTTCCCAGGGTGGTTAGAGATCTTCCGCTGCAGCAGTTCAAGGGGATGGTGAAGGACTTTTTACTTTTGAGGGCATTTTATTCTTTAGATGCCTTTGAGAAATGTGACCTAATATTTTCAAATAAAAATCATAAATGTGTGAAAATTTTTATTGTCTTGTTAGGTATGTTGTTTTATTGATGTTTGTAATTGCTTTAGAGCCTTAATTTTTTTATATATGTTCAAAATGGCACCTGTTAACAACACAATTGATATATTTGGTCGTCAGCGAACCAGAGCAAATGATGGATTAGCTCGTGTGCTTCCATGCCCTGATTTCAAACTTACTACCAGTGGCGACTACGATATTCAGGGGAAACTTTAACTAGGGTATCAGATCCAAAAAGTGTTACGGATGCAACCACGAAACAATATGTAGACTCTAAAATTCATGAATTACGTAGAAAAAATACAAAAACAAATCTCCAAATCTACAGTATCTTTATGTCAAAAAATTGTTGATTAAGGTTACATGTTTCGCTTTAAGAGCATCATCAGACCTATAATTAAAAATAAACCTCAATTTCTAAAATTAAACAAAACAATGGAAAAACTTACCGGGTCACAACCAACACAAACACTTAATGGCTATGCATATTTAAATGGATTACAAACTAAAAAATATATACTTAACAACAATACAGCTAAGGACATCTATCAATAAACGAGCCAACCAGACAAATATACTTTAAAATGAACGGCAAAAGGTAAAACAAAAATATACAGAAACCTACGATACGTTAAAATGTTAGTTACCATGGACAAATAAAAAGTACCCAAAATTATGGAACATGTATTAGTCTTTTAGATTATTAAATATAAAATAATTACCAAATGGTTGTTGTTCGTTAAGACATAAAACGTCTGGACTTTTTAAAGCTCTACTTATTTCTAGAGTTTCCAACAAATCTAACTTTTTCCCCTTCTCGCAATTATGTAAAAGTCTGATGCTGATCTGGCGGGAAAGAATGTTTTTCTGATAGCAAATGGTTAGCAAAAGCAGAGTTTGTGTTTGTGATGTCAGTATCGCAATGTTTAACAAACTGATATTTGTGTTCTTTTATTCTCTGGCTAACCTTGCGACCAGATTGACCTACATATACTGCTGGACAATCTGGGCATTTAATTTCATAAACTCCAGAAAACAGCAACGGACTTAATTTATCTTTAATTCTCACAAGTTGGTGTTTTAATGTACTTGTGGTTTTAAATGAACATAAAAGGAGCAAAAATTCTGGCCAGTTGCGATGAAATATTGCCAAAGTATGAAATAGATCTATATCTCAGAGAGGGGCGAATTCGCCGCCCTCCTGGATCTTTTTCTGACCACCAATCCTGACCAGTACAAGGTTACAGTTGGTCCGCCATTAGGTACCTCCGACCACAAACTTATTACAACGGTTTGTGAATTGCCACCCATACAGAAGGATCCACCATTGCCTCGCAAAATCTGGCATTACAATTCTGCAAACTGGGACGATCTAAGGCAGTTCTACCTAGATTTTCCTTGGCTCGACGTCTGCTTTGCCACTGACGACCCGTCAGACTGCTGCGAAGAGATCATGCAAGTAATCTCCTCAGGAATGCCATCAAAAGGAAAGCCCTGGTTCGACAAAAGATGCGAAAGACCTGTAGGAAGGAAACAACAAGCCTATAAGTACTGGCAGCAAAATCAGACCGCTGAAAATCGCAATTATTTTATCGAAGCGAGAAACGAGTGCAAGCGTGTGATCGACGAAACTAAGGACAAACACAATCAAAGGATCAGGAATAAACTTTTGCAATGCCCCAGTGGTTCCAGGAATTTCTGGTCGGTAGCAAAGGCAGTAAGTAACAACTTTACAAAAACGTCTCTCCCACCTTTGACGGACGAACGTGGCATCACGGCGACTACAGCCAAGGAAAAAGCAAACATGCTCGCCAAAATGTTTTCATCGCACTCTACCTTAGACGTGCCTCAAGGCAAGACTCTCCCCACTATACCGAACATCAACACTACCATGGCAGAAGTCAAGTTTTCTCACCGTGATATTCGCAAAATCCTTAAAGAACTGGATACGCAAAAGGCATCAGGACCGGACGGAATACCTGCCATCGTGTTAAAGAACTGCGCCAACGAACTAACACCCGTTTTTCCAGGCTTTTTTCTCTTTCTTACAGAAAAGGGATTTACCCCTCCTCTTGGAAAGTCGCTCGAGTACAACCTGTTCCAAAAAAAGGCAAGAAAACCACGCCCTCAAACTATCGCCCAATTGCCTTGCTTCCAATAATCTCCAAAGTCATGGAACGTGTAGTCAACCAGCAACTACTCAAGTACCTCGAGAGCAACAGAATAATCAGCGATAATCAATACGGCTTTCGCAAAGAGAGATCGACAGGAGATATATTGGCCTATGTCACTCATATATGGAGTAGGGCAATTGAAAACTCCGGAGAGTCTCGAGCGATTGCGTTGGATATTTCAAAGGCATTCGACAGAGTTTGGCATGACGGACTGCTCAACAAACTGCCGTCCTTGGGACTGCCCGCCTCTCTCTGCAGCTGGCTGACCAGTTTCCTTAAGAACCGATCCCTGCACGTTGCGGTCGATGGACACATCTCGGACACATTCACCATCAACGCGGGCGTGCCTCAGGGCGCAATACTTTCACCAACTCTGTTCCTCATCTATATTAATGACCTGCTGATCGAAACGAATAATACTGTTTACAGTTTTGCAGATGACAGTGCCCTTGTCTCCCACTTTAGATCAGAAAAACCCTTACCAGCGACTGAGACTCATCACCGCAGACAGGAGCAGATTACAGCAATTAATCAAGACCTGGAGAAACTTCAAACTTGGGGCGACCGAAATTTGGTTCAGTTCAATGCAGCAAAGACCCAAGCAGCAACGTTTACTAAGAGGGTCAATACAGCGGGCCCTGACATCATTATGGCAGGATCGACCATTCCTTCATCCTCGTCAATCGGGCTGTTGGGTGTCTCGGTCAACAGTAATATGTCATGGCATGACCATGTTGCTAACATCGCAAAATCAGCCTCCCAGAAGCTTGGTGCGCTATTTCGCAACAAAAAACTCTATACACCGCAGCAGTTGCTCTTGCTGTACAAAGCGCAAATAAGACCGTGCTTAGAATATTGCTCACATATCTGGGGTGCCGCACCAAAGCATACCCTAAAGCTGCTGGATTCCATTCAGAAGAGGGCTGTGCGTCTCGTCGGTGATCCGGAGTTGACCCGGAGTCTGGATAGTCTGGAACATCGCAGACATGTGGCCGAGATGTCTCTGTTTTACAGATACTTTCACGGCAGATGTTCCCAGGATTTGGCCCGCATAATCCCGCCCCTGGCAACTCCTGTCAGACAGTCCCGACAGACGGCGGGAGCGCACCAGTTCGTCGTGCAACTGGAAACACCTAGAACATCGCTTTACCAGAACTCCTTTGTCTGGCGCACTGCATCACTGTGGAACTCACTTCCAGGACATCTGTTTCCCACTAATTACAACCTACAAATATTCAAGAACCGTGTCAATCAACGTCTTCGCACACACACCGCTCGTCGACCGCCATAGGATCTCCCTTTGGTGTGCGTGCCTCTGCCATAAAAAAAAAAATTTAGAGGCAGTCTTATTTTCTCGAATAATATTAAATGACATTTTGTATTTAGAGACATATTTAAAAAACATACGCATCGGAAAAAGATTATTGTGAGCAATAGTTTTAATGATAGAAAGTTCTTTATTAAAAGCTGACCTTGACAATGGAACATTAAAGAGCCTATAAAAGAGGCTATGAAAAGTTGCAAACTTATGACTGGAAGGACTATTAGAAATAAACTGAATAATGCTGTCAGTAGAGGACGATTTTCTGTATATTTCGAAATCAATCTTGTTCTTATTTCTAATTAACAAGAGGTCCAAAAAAGGGAGGGTAGCGTTCTGTTCCTTTTCAAGGTAAACTCTATTTTTGTGTGTAAGGTGTTTACAAAATTTAAAAAATTAGACAAATCATTATCATTACCGTCCCAAATTATACAGACATCGTCCACCTACCTCCTGTAAAATACTAGATTTTTATTAAAACGACTATTAATTATTTTAAGTTCCAAATCATTCATAAAGACCTCACTTAAAAAGGGAGATAAACAAGAACCCATAGCCAAACCCTCCCTTTGTGCAAAAAAACCATTATTGAATTGGACAAAGTTCTGTTTTAATGCCAAGTCTAGAAGAGTAAGTAAGTGTTCTGTGACTATTATTGGAAGTTTATTACGTAACAACTGTTTAACCAACAATAGACATGGGATGCTAGGAAATAGGTTCTTGACATCAAGGGAGATTAAACGGGCAGTATCGGAAACAAACACACTCTGAATATCTTTAGAAAATGAAATAGAGTTTTTTATAGAAAACTCGGCATTAAAATTAGTAACCGACCTTAAAATTTGATTGAGCCATGATGAAAGCTTATAACAAGGAGAATTAACAAATGATACTACCGGTCTAATAGGTATGTTGTCTTTATGGATCTTAGGTAAGCCATATAAAAGTGGTGTTTTAGGGTTCATAGGATATAATTTAAATTTATTATGGCTAAAAAATTCCAAAGTGAGGGCGGTATTGTCAAGAGTTCTCTTTAAAAGATCAAAAAATGAATTTGTAGGGTCTCTATTTAAAGGTTCGAAAGCATCTGAATTCAAAAAATCCATAACCTTACTAACATAATGATCTCTCTCCAATACAACCAAACAAGAACCCTTATCCGCCTTTGTGCAAACTAAATCATTATCCACCATTTTCTTTTTTAAAGAATTTAAGGCCTTAGGATTATAACCGTATCACTTCTGTAGCTAGGATAATGCTATTTGTTTTCTTATATTTAATCAATTCCAAAGGTTACACAGATCTATGAATGACTCATGTGATTTATTAATTTGATGTCCATTCTTTATATTACATTTAAACTATATCTCATTGCGTTGGTAAACATTATGTTTGTGTCATTGCTTCAGTATGTCCTGGATTGTATTCTATTGTCATCCTGATGTAATCGATTCCAGTAAACGCTGAAATTGAACAGATGAATTAAAAATTATTTGGGGTGCATATTCACAAATTAGGAATACACCTGGGGCATATTAACATAAATTGACTACACTACTTACATAGACATCCCGTCTACCATTTAAACACAAGGGGACAAGAGCCGAGACACCTTTGGAAGTCATTCATGGGGACGTGTGTGGTCCAATGGAGACAATATCAGTATAGGTGGATCAAAATATTTCTTCTTGTTAGTAGATGACTATACTAGAATGTCCTTTGTTTATTTTTTGAAAAGTAAGGATGAGGTTTTTAAATATTTTAAAGTGTTTAAAATTCGAGTCGAGAATCAGCTTAACCTCAAGATTAAGACTTTTAGATCTGACAATGGAGGTGAATTTGTGAACCAAAGTTTTGATATTTTTTTGGAGTCACAAGGTATTGTTCACCAACATACAAAATTCCTATACACCCGAGCAGAGTGGCTTGACTGAAAGGTTGAACAGGAGCATAGTTGAAAAGGCTAGATGCATGCTGTTTGATGCAAAGTTAGATAAAAGGTTTTGGGCTGAGGCAGTCAACACTGCAGTTCATGTCAGAAATAGGTGTACAGTGTCAGGTTTAGGAGAAAAAACACCATATGAAATGTGGAGCAAGAAAAAGCCAGATATTACCTATTTTAGGGTATTTGGCAGTGTTGCCATGATTCAAGTAGCTAAAGAAAGGCGTAGAAAATGGGACAAAAAATCTGTGAAGAGGATTTTAGTTGGGTATGGTGATGTCAAGGGCTACAGAGTTTATGACCCGGCTACTAATACAATTACTACAAGCCCAGATGTCACTGTGTTTGAGGAACAAAATCAAACTGTTGATCACTCGGAAGATGACCAAGATGTGGCAGTATCAGTGCCAGTGGGGGAAAAGCAAGATAGTGTTTTAGAAGAAGCTGTGTTTGACCAGGATGAAATCACTGTTGATTCTGAGCCTTTTGTCACACCTGAGAGTTCTGAGACACCAAGTGAGATTGATGGTTTATCTGAATGTGCTGAAAATGACACAGATAGTGATTTTGAACCGGAAATTACCACTGAGGTTCCTGGAGTGGAAAGACCTCAACGGTTGAGAAAACCCAAGGACTTCTCAGACTACTATACTTACCTGTGCTGCAATCCGAGTACTACGGATGGAGATCCTGTGACAGTTGAAGAGGCATTGTGTAATTACGTTGGGGTTTGGAACCTTCGGCAACATGCACTAAAACAGAGTTTTATCCACAATACCGAAACAGAATATTTGCACTC
>JAEQML010073037.1:0-15171 GCA_016904865.1 Pissodes strobi
AGTGCAAATATTCTGTTTCGGTATTGTGGATAAAACTCTGTTTTAGTGCATGTTGCCGAAGGTTCCAAACCCCAACGTAGGTAAGTACATAATATAACTTAATCAAATAGTTTTTTATTAGATTGTATGGAAGCAACGTGTACAAGCTTTAAAGCTTGTACGTGTAGAAGAAATTAAATAGGTTGCATAGGATCATGCAAAAAATTACTGGAAGGCAATATTGAAGTCATTGTGTCTATTCCTGAAGAAGATACAGACACTGAAGATAAATAGATTTTGTTATTATAAAGATTTTTTTTACATTTTGAGTTTTTCTATTTTGAATAAAAGCTACTCCTTTTTTTAATAGCAGTTGCATTAAGTATATGATTTTTTTTCTACTACTTTATTGCCTTGCAGCCAGCGCATAGGAAAAATAAATTTCAGTATAATCGAAAATGTCTTCATTGACTTTCATTTCGGAGAGAATGCGAGGTGAATACAAAAATTAGTATATTTCAATCAGATTTTGCCAAGTTCGAAGGGAGATATTTAAATTTTTTTATTTATTTTGCCGTAAAGGCCAACGTAATCTGCATATTTCAATAATTTTAAAAAATATAATTCGTACAAAAATGTAGATGACTTTTATATAAAAACATTCATAAATTAATATCCTACACGTTCATATAATAATCTCGATTTTTAGGTATACTGCCCTTTTGCCCGTTCTAATTTTTAACTACCTTCGGATTTTGAATTAATATAATAAAACCTTCATTCTGTGAAAATTTCAGCTTGTAACCCCGAAGTGCCCACACAAGGCAAAATAAGTTATAAGTAGCACTCTACTATTATCCATAAATGCAGACTAGGGTTGGAGTAAAAATGTGTTGTATGTAAACATTGGGTCTAATGATAGCGGTGGAATTTTTTCTCTTTAACATTGAAAATCACCCTGCTCATTGATAGGTAGTCTTAAAAGAACGATAAAGCTATGGTTAAAGGAGAGGATACGTTAAAAATATCGTCAAAAGCCAAACAAACCAGAAAACTTAAGGAGCACGTGATTTTAGATACCTACTTATATGTAAAGAAAACTGCTTATAAAAGTATACTGTTCGTTATAAGTGGAAACTGATAATTAAACAATCAAAAAATTTGAGAGAACTACTCACAGCTAATCAGGTTTTTATATTGTTCTTTATTCAATAAAAATAGGTACTCTAAAGGTCTCGGAATGCGATTTTAACTGTTCTACTTTATGCTATCATTACTTTACTATCGTTATTTTGAGATAATTCTATTCAAAGATAATGCTCTTTTACATCAGTATCTATTTATAAACTAAAACCGCTACTCTTGAATCAGAAATATCTTATTTGTTTTTCTTTATCTGTTTGGACCTCTTTTCACATAGTATATTAGTTATACTTAATTAGCATTGCTCGTGGTAGGTGGACATTACATTACTATACAGTTTCCAAACTAAACGAGTCTACATGAAATAACTCTGATCACGAACACTTATGAATTCGTTCATACATTCTCACAGAATTAGGAAGTGAAACGTATTTGGTTCCTAGAAGCCTTCCTCTTGATCTACATAATCATTCAAAATTACCAACAAGTTCTGATAGTGAAGAGAATATACCTAATAATATTCCGCCCACAGTTTTTATCTTACTCCACAAACTAAACGATATCAATTGTCGGCCTACACAAAGACTCCAGAGCTTGAAGTACTTAAATTTGGAAGTGGATGCTGATCTGGTGCCATAATTCTAGGAAGAAGTTGCACCAGAAATATCTTGTTTTTGTTAAACATTCGCCTATTCAGTGTGAGGTATAATTTGAATTCTTCCAAAGCGATAGTGCTTTGTCCAGATGCAGTCTCTTCTTGCACATTTTTGATAATATTTGCTTATAACAAAATTATAAGGAATTCGTGACCTAAGATGGTAACACAAGTTAAA
This sequence comes from Pissodes strobi, assembly GCA_016904865.1. Lineage (NCBI taxonomy): Eukaryota > Metazoa > Arthropoda > Insecta > Coleoptera > Curculionidae > Pissodes > Pissodes strobi. The sequence goes on from JAEQML010073037.1 coordinate 1,956, forward strand.
AACACTTTGAAGAAATGTAACAACCTTATTACTGATCAAATTAAATACAAATTATCTGTGAGCAATCCTAATATGCCGAAACTATATTGTCTTCCCAAGATTGATAAACCTGGGAAGGCAATGCGTTGGGACTATGGGTAGTCTCGGCAATAGGATCGCCAACTTATAATATATCTAAGTAGCTAGGAAACCAGTTTGAAAATTTTCCTATAAAACAACAGAATTCATGAGTACTAAATTCCTTAGATTTCATACACAAAATTAAAGGTACGAATCTTAAGGAAGGTGAAATTTTAATCTCGTTTGATGTTTGCTCATTGTTCCCTAGCGTACCAATCCCACAGACCTTGCAATACATTGGTGAATTACTTGAGATGAACAGTTTTGATAATGAAATCAAACAATTTAACTTTAACCAAACTTTACATGGATCAAAATTATTTTCAATATAAAATAACTATTACCAACAACTTGAAGGCACAGCAATGGGCAACTGTTTATTGCCGTTCTTAGCTAACCTTTTCATGAGTAAATTTGAAATTGAAATCAGTCAAGAGTTCGAATATTTTCCAAGGGTATGGTACAGGTATGTGGATGACATTTTCGCGATTTTCGACACAAAAATCGCTAATATCGAAGATTTTGTAACCAACCTAAACAACCGTTTCCCCACCATTAAATTTACTTATGAAGTCGAGAACAATGGCAAACTTCCATTTTTGGATACTTTAGTAATTAGGAACGATAATAACACACTAGAATTTGTTATTTATAGAAAAAGTACTGCCACTAACCGATATATTCCTAATGATTTCTTCCACTGCGACCAACACAAAATGGCCAGCTTTCATTTTTTGGTACACCGTATGGTTAACTTTCCTCTCAGCAGAGAAAGATTTAATAATGAAAAGGAGACAATTAGGAATATAGCGAAACTTAATGGTTTCAATACTAACTTAATAAATAGGCTAATTAATACGCATTTGTTTAGAAAAACCATTCGTGATTCCACTTCTTTCGTCAATCAGGATGACAATACAAAATATGTCTCGATACCATATGATCCTCAGTATACTAGAGGACTTCAAAAGTCTTTAAGGAAATAGATTTAAAATTGGTATACCAAACTCAGTTCAACATTAAGAAATTATTAGGGGGTCCAAAGGACAAAATTGGAATATTAGAAAGAAGTGGAATATATGAAAGTGGATGGATGGATTGTAACCAAAAGTATTTTGGACAAACTGGAAGATCTATACACACGAGATTCAAGGAACACATAGCTCATTTAAAGTATGGTAGAACAGAAAAATCAAGTGTTGCCGAGCATGCTTTGGAAAATAATCATAGAATAACAATTAAAAATTTTAAATTAATTCATAATATAACTGAGAGGAGATTATTAGATGCATATTAAAGTATGGAAATTATTAAATGTAAGAATAGTCTAAATAGAGATAGAGGGCCTATTCCGTATAGTCCATTGTATTGGTTGATCAAGCGTGACTAGTGGGATTCCAGGATTGGTCCCTTTGATTCCGCTTGATTAAGCAAACATTTAGTATAAAAACGAGTTGGGCAGAGTTTTAAATTTAGTTTTAATCATCCCCTGATTATGCTAACATGGTTAGCGAAACGCGCGTCGAGTGCAATAATTCTGTTTCGGTATTGTAGATAAAACTTCGTTTTAGTGCATGTTGCCGAAGGTTCCAAACCCCACCATAAAAGTAAGATCGTGATATAAAAGCCCGAAAAAATCTATCTTACTTCTCTCCGTAAAGGAAATGATTCTCGTCAACTTTGGAAAGCAATGCACAATTTTAATATATTATGCCAAAATCAGGGTATTTCAATTGATAAAACCATTCTGATCTTGATGATATGTTTTGCGTCGTTTCTTTAAAATATTTCTTGTTTTCAATGAAAGAACTGCTTTTGACGATATCAAGAAAATAATGAAAATTTTAAGTTTACTTTTAATTTAGCGAGTATCTGATGTAAACGAGATTTTAAATATCATAAAAAACTAATGTGGAATTTAGTGATAAATATATTGCTCATATATTGATGTTGATGGGATTTGGAACTTTCGGCAAAATGTCACTTTTTTGTAATATTTAAAATTTGTCCTTTGTACCACCTAATAACTTTCTTTATGTTAAACAGAGTTTGGTATACTAATTTTACACATACTTCCTTAAAAATCTTATGGAGTCCTCTAGTATACTCAGGATTATATGCTATCGAGACATATTTTGTATTTTCATCCTGATTAACGAAAGAAGTGGAATTACGAATGGTTTTCCTAAACAAATGCCTATTAATTAGTCTATTTATTAAGCCAGTATTGAAACCATTAACTTTCGCAATACTCTTAATTATCTCCATTTCATTATTAAATCTTTCTCTACTGAGAGGAAAGCTGACCATTTTGTGTTGGTCGCAGTGGAAGGAGTCATTAGGAATATATCGGTTAGTGGCAGTACTTTCTCTATAAATTTTAAATTCTACTGTGTTATTATCGTCCCTGATCACTAAAGTGTCCAAAAATGGTAGTTGGCCATTGTTCTCGACTTTCTAAGTAAATTTAATGGTGAAAGCGGTTTTTTTTTATGGTAGTGGCACACACACTAAAGGGAGATCCAATGGCGTTCGACGAGCGGTGGGGGGTGCGAAGATGTTGGTTGACACGGTTCTTGAACTTGGGGGGAACAGATGTCCTGGGAGTGAGTTCCACAGTGATGCAGAGTGCCAGCCAAAGGAGTTCTTGCAAAGCGATTTTCTAGGTGTTTAAAGTTGTACGACGAACTGGTGCGCTCTTATCGTCTGTCGTGACTGTCTGACAGGCGTTGCCAGGGGTGGGATGAGGCAGGCCAAATCCTGGGAACATCTGCCGTGAAAGTATCTGTAACACAGGGACATATCGGCCACATGCCTGCGGTGTTCCAGACTATCCAGATTCCGGGTCAACTTCGGTTCGCCGACGAGACGCACAGCTCTCTTCTGAATGAAATCCAGCAGCTTTAGGGTGTGCTTTGGCGCGGCACCCCAGATGTGTGAGCAATATTGCAAGCACGGTTTTATTTGCACTCTGCAGAGCAAGAGCAACTGCTGCGGTGTAACAGTTTTTTTCTTGCGAAATAGCATACCAAGTTTCTGGGAGGCTGATTTTGCGATGTTAGCAACGTGGTCATGTCAGGACAAATTGCTGTTGACCGAGACACCCAGCAGTTCGATTGACGAGGATAAAGGAATTGTCGCTCCTGCCATAATGATGTCATGACCCGCCGTATTGGCCCTCTTGGTAAATGTGGCTGCTTGGGTCTTTGCTGCATTGAACTGGACCAAATTTCTGTCGCCCCAACTTTTAACTTTCTCCAGGTCTTGATTAATTGCTGTAATCTGCTCCTGTCTGCGGTGAGTCTCAGTCGCTGGTAAAGGTTCTTCTGATTTAAATTGGGAGACAAGGGCACTGTCATCTGCAAAACTGTAAACAGGATTATTCGTTTTGGTCAGCAGGTCATTAATACATATAGATGAGGAACAGAGTTGATGAAAGTATTGCGCCCTGAGGCACGCCCGCGTTAATGGTGATTGTGTCTGAGATGTGTCCATCAACTGCAACGTGCAGGGATCGGTTCTTAAAGAAAGTGGCAAGCCAGCTGCAGAGAGAGAGGCTGGCAATCCGAAGGACGGCAGTTTGTTGAGCAGTCCGTCATGCCAAACTTTGTCGAATGCCTTCGAAATATCCAACGCAATCGCTTGAGACTCTCCGTAGGTTTCAATTGCCCTACTCCATATATGAGTGACATAGGCCAATATATCTCCTGTCGGTTTCTTTTTGCGAAAGCCGTATTGATTATCGCTGATAATTCTGTTGCTCTCGAGATACTTGGATAGTTGCTGATTGACTACACGTTTCATGACTTTGGAGATTATTGAGACAAGGCAATTGGGCGATACTTCGAGGGCGTGGTTTTCTTGCCTTTTTTGCAACAGGTTGCACTCGAGCGACTTTCCAAGAAGATGGGTAAATCCCTTTTCCGTAAGACGGGGAAAAAAGCCTGGAAAAAACGGGTGCTTGTTCGTTGGCGCAGTTCTTTAACACGATGGCAGGTATTTCGTCCGATCCTGATGCCTTCTGCGTATCTAATTCTATAAGGATTTAGCGAATATCAAGGTGATGAAACTTGACTTCTGACTTCTGCCATAAGAGTGTTGATGTTTGATATGGTGGGGAGAGCCTTGCCTTGGGGGACGTCTAAGGTAGAGTACGATGAAAACATTTTGGGGAGCATGTTTGCTTTTTCCTTGACTGTAGTCACCGTGATGCCACGTTCGTCTGTCAAAGGTGTGAGAGACGTTTTTGTAAAGTTATTACTTACTGCCTTTGCTACCGACCAGGAGCCACTGGGGCATTGCAAAAGTTTATTCCTGATCCTTTGATTGTGTTTGTCCTTAGTTTCGTCGATCACACGTTTACATTCGTTTCTCGCTTCGATAAAATAATTGCGATTTTCAACAGTCTGATTTTGCTGCCAGTACTTGTAGGCTTGCTGTTTCCTACCTACAACTCTTTCGCATCTTCTGTCGAACCAGGGCCTTCATTTTGACGGCAACTTGATGAAATTTGGGATGTAAGCTTCCATTCCTGAGGAGATTACTTGCGTATTCTCTTCGCAGCAGACTGACGGGTCGTTAGTGCCAAAGCAGACGTCGAGCCAAGGAAAATCTAGGTAGAACTCTCTTAGATCGTCCCAGTTTGCGGAATTGTAATGCCAGATTTTGCGGGTAATGGTGGATCCTTCTATAGAAGTGGCAATTCACAAACCGCTGTAATAAGTTTGTGGTCGGAAGTACCTAATGACGGACCAATTGTAATTGTGTACTGGTCAGGATTGGTGGTTAGAAAAAGATCCAGGAGGGCGGCGAATTGGAAAGTATTCGAACGCCTAACTGAGTTAATTTTGAAATTTACTCATGAAAAGATTAGCTAAGAACGGCCATAAACAGTTGTCCATTGCCGTGCCTTCAAGTTGTTGGTAATAGTTAATTTTATATTGAAAATAATTTTGATCCATGCAAGGTTTGGTTAAAGTTAAATATTTTTGCTTGATTTCGTTATCATAACTATTCATCGCAAGTAATTCACCAAGGTGTTGCAAGGTCTGTGGGATTGGTACACTTGGGAACAATAAGCTAACATCAAACGAGATTAAAATTTCACCTTCATTAAGGTTCGTGCCGTTAATTTTGTTTATGAAATGTAAGGAATTTAGTACTCCTGAATTCTGTTGTTTTATAGGTAAATTTTCAAACTGATTTGCTAGCAATTTGGCGATCCTATTGCCGAGACTATGGGACGCATTCCTTGCCCAGGTTTATGAATCTTGGGAAGGCAATATAGTCTCGGCATAGTAGGATTGCTCAGATAATTTATATTTAATTTGATCAGAAATAAGGTTGCTTCATTTCTTCAAAGTGTTTTTAACTTCTGTTACCATCTTACCTAATGGATTCCTTGAGATTTTTTTATAGGGCTCAGATTCGATTGGATTATCAACTCGATGAAAATATAGTTCAAATAGAGATAGAGGGCCTATTCCGAGGCATATTCCGTATATTCCATTGTATTGGTTGATCGAGCGTGACTAGTGGGTTCTGCTTGATTAAGCAAACAGTTAGTATAAAAGAGAGTGAGGTAGATTTTAAGTTTAGTTTTAATCATCTCCTGATAATGCTAACATGGTTAGCGAAATTATTATTGTAGATAAAACTCTCTTTTAGTATTGAACTGTTGTTTGAAAATAAATTCTTTTTATGACTAATGGAAAATATCTACCTAACCCCACGGATTAACAAACTTCGTCTGATAAGTATATTACCAACTTTGTCAAAAATATTTGAAAGACTTTTATGATAGATTTAAGCTGGATTTATAGATTGACATAACATAAGCATAGCATAAGCATAAGAAGTTAAACATTCATATTTAAATTAGACAATTTATAGATCGACATAACATAAGACACAACATAAGCTTGACATAAGAAGTTGACCAATATTCAACTTTTTATGCTATGTGCTTATGTTCGACCAATGAAAACACAGAATTTTAATTGTATTTACCTTTTGAGGGAATGACATATGCGATGTTCAATAAAGTTTGGTGTTTTTGCTTTTTGAATGCTTGTTCTTTTTGAGAATGGTAAGGATTTATAAATTAATATACATAAGACTCTATAATATACTTCTTTAAAACATTTTAAACAAAATTATGAAATTTGTAAGGTTAGTATTTGCGATTTACGGCTCAGGCGCAACATAACATAAGCCTATATTTATAAACGGACCATTTCTTGTAATGTGCTTATGCAATGCTATGTCTATGCTATGCTTATGTTATGTGAATCTATAAATCCAGCTTTAAACTTAAATCGTGAAGTGTTCGATTTTGTTTTTTAGAAAATGGGGTTATAATCTAGAATTTATAATCCAGGGCTATAACTTTGACCGCCGGCGCCGGCGCCGGTCAAAGTTAGGTGCAGAGGTCAAATTTAATTTTAAGATGTGTCGAAAAGAAGGTGCAATTACTATGATAAAGGTGAAAACAGTGTTAACCTTGAACGAGCTTTGAATATGATAAGATCAAGGCAAATGTTTAAAAAGCCATGTTAAAATGGTTGTTGTTAAAATGAATGTTTAAAAAAGCTACATTAATTAATGTCAAATCAACTACACTCGGAGAAGATCGACCGTCCTTTCGTGTTAATACCCACTAAAGAAGAAACTATAGTTGCATACGTATTAAAAGTTAGCGAATGGGAATTTCTATTTAGCCGCAAGGCTTTGCAACATCTGTTCAGCGATTTACTAATTAAAAAGGGAGTGACTGCACAGTTTATGTACGGTATAAACTGCGGTGACGGCTTGTCAGTTTAATGAAGGAAATACGCCAACTCTAAAGTGTACGATCAGTTTTATAAAGCACCATGAGACACTTAGCAATAAAATGAGTCAGAATCTGTAGGTATCAAAACGGAAATATTATCCGATGAAATGTTAACGCATTGATAGAGACTCTCCGAAGTGATGAAGAATTTACTGAACCATCTCTAGTTTACAACTACGACTGATGATCTAGGAAGGAAAAATATATATTTAAAAAGGGTACGAAGTACTCAGATAGAACTCGTGATTCCACAAAGGCTAGCGTGTCCGTAATGATCTATGGATCCGCCAAAAACGCGTTGCCATTTTGTTGGAATTTTTGTGGATGCAATATAAAGAAAGTTTGGGTTTGGGACAGCCTTGCACATAGCCTCACACATCGGCTAAACCGCTGGCTGAAGTTGTAATGAAGTCGAATGGGAGATATTGGAAACATTCATCTGCTCCTTTTAACTCTCTCAACGCAGGACAAACAAAATTTTAATATAACTAACCCAAACAGTTAAATTATAGTACTAACCCGAACAAACACAAACTTTCTCGTTAAAAATCGAGTTAAAAACTGCTTAGAACCAACCCAATTAGTTAAATTATAGTACTAACCCAAATTAAACTAACCCAAACTAACCTAAACTAACCCAAAGATTTTCCATATAAAGAATTTCCGCGAAAAAAATTGTACATCTTTAAAGAGCAAAATTAGTAGCCAAATAGAATGATCTAATTTTCATCCCCATAACCGATTTCCGATATTCCAAACTACAAAAAAATTGAAAAGTTTCTATTAACCTGACATTTTCGGACAAAATTATTAACACTATTTTATTAAATAGGTCTTTCTGAACCGGCCTATAGCAAAAACGTATGTGCCTCGCTTTTATAAGCACACAACTGAAGTTGATATGAAAGAGATATTAGGAATGATTTTTTTTTGTTAAGATCTTTCCCCCAAATTTTCCCCTGGTTTCGACACTTTTTTAATTTTTATTTTCATAAAGCATTTTTTTAAACCATCTTTATATATGTATTTTGTTCTTCTTGGGTATAGGTTTATGTAACTAATTTAAATAATTAACACAGTATATTTTCTCAACGTTTCGCTTCTAATTTGAAGCTTTTTCAAGAGTGAGTTTATTGTTTAAAACAACCTAAAAACAGACATATTATGAATTTTCATATTTTTACAGTTAAAAAAAAAACATATAGTACAAATATACACATTTTACGTAATACACAGTACAGTTAAAAACAATCAATAAAAAATCACAAAGATATTTAATCTTATTTCTACCTTGGAAATAATTTTTTTTGTTCTGGTAATATAAAATTCTGCATGGTTCTGTTTGAATTTCCGATAGCAACTGAGCGAGTGGATATGGAATTTTGTCATAAATGAAATTGTTTTTTAATTTTTTTTTCTGAATTTAAATCCATGAATCTGTATTTTTATTACTTTTTATCAGTTTATTGTACGGATGTGCATTTTAGGATTATTTTACAGGAACTGTTATAAGAGTATTTATATATTTTAGTTTATTAAATTGTGATATATTTGACTCAGATTTTTTATGTCCTGTCTATCATTTACAGTGTTACTGTCCTTTTTAATATAGATCATTTCTTTTATGGTCAGTTTATGGTAATTTGTGTCTTGGTCTAAGACTTTTGTTTCATTAAAATTAAATTCATGTTTCTCGTTTTTTTCATGCTTATGTAATGCTGTGGAGGCATTTTTTGTGTATTTGTGACCATTAAGGCGACTGTCAAGATATTGTGTCGTCATTCCGATGTATTTTTGTGGACAGTTTAAGCAAGGTTATAGCATGTGATTACTCACCTCTATGTTTAGAATAATGCTATTTATTTTCTTATAATTTTAGTGAAGGTTAAGGGATACACAGATCTATGAATGATTCATAATTTATTAATTTGATTACATTTGAACTGGTTCTCATTGCTTTGTGAAACATGTTGGTGTCATTTCTTCGGTAATGTCCAAGACGGTATTCTCATCTTGATTTAATCGAGTCCAGTATATGCTAAAATTGAACATGTCAATTAAAAGTTTGTTTTAGGTGCATAGTCACAAGTTAGGAGTACACCTCTGACACCTATTAGCATAGATTGACTGCACAATGGTTGCTACTCAAATTAATAATATCTTACCTTACTAGTTATTCCAAACTTTTCATTCAGTCGAGGCATCCTTCGTGTGTTAATTCTAATGTTATAGTATAGCAAGTAATCCATATCTCTTGCTCGCATATATCATCGATTGCATTGTAATATGATTAGTTTTAATAATATACAGGGCCTAAAAATCAACGAATTGTTAATTGACAAAACGTAAACATGTAATTAGTTTTAGAATGCTTGTATATTTGTTAACTTAAGATATTTTATTATTGTATACATACCTGCATTATCGTGATGGATAACTCTTCTATCTTTAATTCCCTACATGGAATTATTATTTAATTGCTTATTTGAATTAAGTGATAAATGACCGGCAAATCGCTCGTTGTTTTCATTTTTATCAGTGGTCAGCTGGGATCTGACAGGTGTTCGTCTTCTTTTCTTAAAGTGTGGCCGGACTTGTCTTCGGAAAGCTTGAGGCGATTTCTCGTGAGTATCATGGTACAGAACGCGTAGAGCTCGGAGTAAATCGGAGTCCAGCTTCAGTGAATCAAGATTCGGAACGTACTTTTGTATTTTGACGGATTGTCAGAGGATATTGGTTTTTCTTCATCTGCGACTGACTTGACACTTCTACACGGCGCGACGACCGGAGCGGTCAGACCTGTGACAGAGGCCAAATTGAATAAGGATATATATATCCTTCGCCTTGTAAAAGGGATTTGAGTAATATCAATTTGTGATGGCTCGCCAACCTAATTAGGGTTGATAATGTAGTCCTGGTGACTTTGTTCGTGGTAATTTATCCGATGACGCCGGATTTGCAAATGCCTGCTGTAAGTAAACTTTTCAGTCACATGTTTTTCATATCTGATTTTGGAATTCTGTTATTGCAGTTGGTTCCATCTTTCGCCTAGATGATCTAGTTTATTAAACGCCATTTAGGCCATGATTAACGTAAGTTAATTCCTGAACATTTTGGAGGATTCCTCATCACTAAGTTCCTGGTATCACTGATCACTGATGCTCTGATTCGAATTGGAGATGTTATCTTGTAGTCACACGACCTGGGAATGATCCCGTCTGGCTTATCACTCGGCGTGAGGAATGTGTAGTCCTGTACACTAGAGATCTGGGGATCCATATAGGAGCTTATCACTCGGCGTGAGGAATGTGTAGTCCCGTACACTAGAGATCTGGGGATCCATATAGGAGACACATCACGGCCAGTATATTTTAATTAAAATACATATAATCTGAATTTGATATCAATTTAATCTTAATCTAAAATAAGGGGGAAAATTCATGAATTTTCATTAGATATAAGTATTTTAAGACGAATTTATCTTAGAATTGGCTTTTAACCTTCACATAATTATTTGATCACATCTTAGCTTGAATGCTATAACCAAATTGTATATTTGTATATTGCAATGTGGGAGAATAAATTTCAGTTGATGAGATTATGATCGACAATTAGAGAATGTTCGGTACTCTGTATTCAATCTAATTTTATAATTGACCTTTATTCTAATATCATTTCTTTACTCGATCCTCTTCCATGTTGAACGTGTTGAGGACATTCTCAAATTGAAATCAAGTTCTCGATAGGTTAAATCTTTCAAATTACAAAGGGTGGGGTATTTTTCAATGGTATTTTTTAATTACATTTTTCATTTTCTTATTGATTAAAGGTTGTGTTCTATTGTCCAAGAGTGGATCTTGTTGACAAACCAAAGCATAAACATTTGATGATGAAGGTAGAGTCGATAAGTTAAACAGTCACTCAGTAGTTCTTAATTTAATAATCTACATAATAAAAAAACCAAATAGGTATTCTCACATCATAGTGTATTCAATTTATATTATTTAATAAATGGTTATTAGAAGAATCAAATGTGTGTCAGTATCTGTCAAAGCTATTGGTTTCTGATTTTCTTCCCAATTTAACATCTAGATAAAAAATTAGTGGCGTCCAAGATATTTGATTTAATATTATCAAGCTAAACCTTCGACGAACTCACCCCGTGCTCTCTGATGGACAGCTGCCGTTCGCCTTATGGCAATCTTAAAAGAAGGTAATTAACAACTTAACAACAATTTACGCCATAAGGTATTGAGTAAATGATGTTTGATTTCTTTTTTTGGGGGACTTTATCTTTTAGTGGTGTACATATCTGAGCTAATAAATTTTGTGCCCTATGACAAACGGTAATATTGTATTTAGATAGAGTGTATTTTAGTTTTTCTGAGAGATTACTTGTATACGGCATTGCAATGTATCTAGTTTCTGATGTTTGTTTTGGCTGATCTGGATTATTGTTATAAAACTTATAGGTTCTTTGCTTAATTATTCTGTTTACAAGGTTTAGCGGAAAACCATTATTACATAAGGTCTCTTTAAAGCTGGATTTAGTTATGATACGCCAATGGTCCCCAGAAGCCGTGAGAACCATGGAGTCAGCAGTTTCTTATCGCAATGTACTCAATGCACCGAGATGCACCGAAGGTTATAAATATAGGTGCACCTGTTTGCAACAACAACTTTTTGCTTGACTTTGTTCGACCTAGTACTAAGCTTTCGTTGTAACACCGAGTAATAAAGTTCTCTGTCAATTGAATTTAATGTTTTTTTAAAAATTCGTTATTAAAGAACCAAAAAATAACTGGCGCAGTCGGTAGGATTGTCAAAACGTTTTCAACAAAAATCGTGAAGTTAGTTCCGTTTTAACGGTTAATTTGGCAACCCGAATCGAGAAAAACAGAAAATTCAAGGCAGATCAGGCCGAGAAGAGGACACAAATCGCCGAATCTTGACCATTGGACCGGAAGAGGACCAAAATCGCCAAATCCAGTTCAAGAGCCCAGTCTAGGACACGCATCGCCGAAATTGGACTCAGAGCCCAACAAAGGACAAACATCGCCGGAGTTGACTCACCTTAGGATTAGAAGACCCAGGACAAAAATCGCCGAAAGTCTTACCCGTAGCTGTAGGAACCACGAAAAATGAAAGAAATAATTTTTATGTAAGTTGCATGATTTTTTATTAAAGTGTATATTTTAATGTTCATATTCCATTTGCAACAAATCCTATTTTTCCAGTACAAGTGAAAAGTATATAGTATATAGTTAAATATAGTAATCATATAACTGATTTTTCTTCTATTGATAATTTCAAAAATATTGGAAATTATTTTATTTAATTTTGCTGATTTATGCAAAATCTAATTTTAATTTTAATTTAGTTTATCTAATGAGTGACGTAGATTTATTAGTACAGAATCTAATTAGAGCTTTTAATCCAGAATCAGAAGATTCTCAAATAAATACTAATCCACTCGAAAATATTAGTTTAATACAAGAACAAGCTACAAATATGCCTCAAATTAATTTTCAATTATTAAAATTATATATTGATATAATACCTAATTATGACGGAGACACACATACTCTAAATTTATTTATTGAAAGTTGTGAAAATTTATTAGATACATTTGGTCAACAAGACGCAACATTAATACCATTCTTATTAAAAGCAATTATTGGCAAATTAAATGGCCGTGCTCAAATATTAATTGGATCTAGAATCGAATTACGAGATTGGATATCAATTAAACCCAATATTAAATACAAAATCAAAACGTGGACTAATCGATGGACTAGGATCAATTATTAAAGCAATAACTGGCAATTTAGATAGTAGTGATGCAATTCGCTATGAACATGCAATTAACAAGCTTTCGGATAATCAAATAAAAATAAAAAGTCTTGTTAATGAGCAAATTACATTACTTGATAAGACAATAAATATTTTTAATCAATCAGTACAAACACTTGTCGAAAATCAAAATAATTTGGAAAGTAAAATATCTGAGATACAAAACACCTTAAAGAATGTAAAGTTGTTTGGTATCAAAACATATCAATATTTAATTGTTCATACTATTACGGTACAAATTACTACCGCTTTCCAAGAAATATATGACATTCTCGAAAAAATAGAAATTGCTATTTCATTTTCGAAACTTAATACGTTTCATAATTCGATGATTGAACCAACTGAACTACTTGATGAAATAAAACTAATCAATAATAATTTATTAACGAATAAATTACCATTTGAGCCTGT
>JAEQML010073042.1:0-15170 GCA_016904865.1 Pissodes strobi
TTTGAGGAAAAATAGCACTAAACAATCAACGGATTTAGATCAAATTAAAGAATATTTAGTATTAGATTCATCAAAAATCGTTGATTTTCTTCCTCAAAATACTCTTATGTCACTAGACTTACTTAGAAATAGCGAGGAAGTAAGTAACACAGAATCAGATGATGCTGATAGTGATGGTTTAATATTAAATTAATAGCTTTGTATTTTCCTGTTTTGTTTTAAAACCTTTTTGTGTTTTATTTTCATTTTATATTTTGCGTTTAAATTTATTTATATGCTTTATTAATATTGGTTAAAATTTCGGAATTTTTTTAAGTTGTAGGAAAATATAAATTATTTACTTTATTTTAACTAGACTAAAATGACAAAATTTGTTGGTTATCTTGTGCGAATACCACACATAGTTATTTCTGTAATATTCAATGGAAAAAAACGTTAGGTACTTTTTTCGTTAACATAAAATGCAGCTATGTTTCAGTAAATATTATTAAAATATAAAAAACATATGAATGTACTTAAAAGACGTGTGACCATGGATAGAGGCAGTGTGAGAGAGCACATGATGAGTCTTTTTGATGTCCACTTTAGGCCAGCACTGCTAAGCCTGAGCTCGGACGCGTTAAATGTACTTATTTTCGGGCCGAATGCAATTACAGATTTAATGGATAGAGTCCAGTTACGGCAAAAAATTTCAAATTTCATTGAAGAAATAACTACTTCAGGAGAAGCGGTTGGAATCCTGAATCAAGGAAGACAAGAAAGAACACCAAGGGAAAATATAGAGGAATAATTATGATATATTTATAACAATCGCCAAAATTATGTATTTTATTACGCAATTAAAATATATAATTAAATAAAATAGCTAATCATAATTATTTATTGTAATATAAGAACCAACTTAGTCCAATAAACCAATAAAACATTCTAAAAAATCGCAAATTATTTTTACAAAGGTCCCAAAACAATTATTATCGTTTATTCAAATTAAGCCTCTGCTCCATTTTCTCCACTTTATTCTGCCGCTTTCATTTTACTGCTATTAGTAGGCCTCAAGACCAGTTACATATTGCTTTTTATTTTTTTTAAATTGGTTGATTAAAAAAGGAGCTATTATTTTTTTCCCATTTACCCGTATGCTCGTAGCACTGTGCGACGCGGCGGTGACAACAAACTTTTGAAATAAATTGGTGTCCGATAATTATTAATTTTTTATATACTTGGTTATGTAAACTATCCGTCACCGTCAAACAAAAAGATTGGTTTGTCAACTTGTCGAAAGTTATTTCCAAAATTTTTAAATAATGACGAGAAAAAGATATAATAAGTATAATGAACAATGGCATTTAAAATATATTGGTTTTTTTTCAACTAGAAAAGGAACAAATCCGAAACAGAATCGCACTTCAAATTGAGAATGTGACACAGCAAGCCGCAGATGCAACAAAATTGAGCCCAACAACGATCGCAAATATAAAGAAGAATGGGATAATATCAGACCAGTCTTCAAAGCAAAAGACCGCAAAAACCAAAATTACAAAATATTTGAAAAATATAATTCGGGACACAATTTATTCTATGTACGCCAGAAAAGAATATGTAACATTGGCAACAATAAGACGAAAGTTCAGGGAAAGATTGAATATTTTGAGTTTTCATCGACTCCGTAAGAATATTGTTCATAAAAGAATTATTGTTTTAAGGGTGTATATCAAAAATAGAAATTTAGATCCGGAAGGTTTTACTCGTTTTCATGACGAGACGTGGATCTTTAGCAAGGGATCATTTCGTAGTAGCTGGCAAGACGACACCAAGCACACGAATTCAAGAAAAAAACAGTGAAGGTAAAAATATTTTATCTTTTTCGATTTTATTTAAAAAAAAAACTGGTGCCTTGTTAATCTTCATAATTCCGTCTGTTTCATATTTTTATCAGCTTATAAAAGTGTAAAACAAAAATAAAAATTAGGTCTAATAGGACAGTGTGGAAGCTATGGCGCTTCAAAGTTGTAGGAGGTATTGTTCAAAGCCCCCTCGCGGATCTTTCAAAAAATGGCAGCGAAGCAATATAAGCAATATATAGCCTAGGAATGGAAATTATTAATTTGACATATTTAGATAAAATTTATCGTTGACACAGCACCTCGAATAGGTGACGGTTCCACCGCGCCGTGTTGGATCATTCTTTTTTTTGTGTGTCAAATCGAACGCGTTTCGAGCAGTGTGTGTGTGTTTCTAATTTGTTTTGTTGCCAAACAATGCCTAAAAAATTAGGTCAACAGCGACAACTTCGTAGTTGCTGCGATCGTGGGGCGAAAACCTCTGGTGATGTTTTGAAATACCTAAAAAAAATGGACAATAGACTAAAGAAATTAGAAAATTGCCGTCGTAGTCGCAGTCGTAGTCGTACTGGCCGAACCCGCAGTCCTACGCCTAAACGGTTTCGAAGAATGATTTTAAGTTCGTTTTCGGCATTCTCAACCTCGGAACGCTCCCTGTCTCGCGAATCTGCTCCCGTCGCTCACTCGTTGTTTCACAACAATCTATGTATAGAATAATTAACTACAATCAAATTAGTGGACTGTATTTATTAAAATAGGGTGGTGAGGGTTTTACACAGAGGTTGTGAATTGAAAACCAGTATTGTCGATATTATGTACTTTAAAAATGCAATTATGCATTTGAATTTGATATGAAATATATGTACAATTTCTTCAATCACAGTCACAGGTGAGCCGAGACGCCGAAGTCGTTTCTGGCTTCGAGGAATTGCGTTAAAACGCCCAAAAGAGGTACAACAGATATTCTGTAATATATGTGCAAACAAAACTAGAAAATGGCCGAAAGGTTTTGACCTTTGGTGCGAAAAAGCAACGAGCACTTTAGATGCTGTTCGAGTGAGAGTCTTTACTACACTGCACTAGAGAGCGGTGACTGGACCCATCTAGCACTCTTGAGTGGTTGTAAGGTATTGAAATATAATTTTTCCTACGGTAGGCGGCAAACACAAGTCAGCTGAAAGAGTGGGAATTCGCGGGATAATACGCGTCGGAGAGGACGGAAAGCATGTTCTTTCTTCCTTTGACATATTGTTGTTTACACAACACTGACGGAGACAAGAATATATTAAATTGAGAACGATTAACAACGATTTGTTTGACGGAATGACATTTTATTTTCAGTTATTTACTTAAACGATATTCTCTTATTCGGTAGCACTTACTCTGAGTGTCTAACTAATGTTCAGGAAACTTTAGATCTTCTAACTTCCTTGGGTTTTCTACCGAATTACGAGAAAAGCATTTTAGTACCTTCTCAATGTATTGGCTTTATTTGTAATTCAATTGAAATGTCAATTAGTTTGCCATACACTACAACTTTGGACCTGGTGAAGAAATTTTCACTAACTAGGAAAACTTACTTCGATCTGTCCCGGAATCAAGTATGGCTGGCTGTATACTAAGTTGTTTGAACGTGAAAAGTTTTTGGCTCTACGTAAGTCAAAGGGAAATTTTGATGAAAAAATTAGTTTGTCCCCAATGCTTTTCAGGGATTTTCAGTGGTGGATTCACAACGTGCCTCATGCAAAAAAAAATATCAGGATTGATACGGTCGCGTTAGAAATTTTGTCCGATGCATCTCAAACTGGTTGGGGCATGAGCTAAAAGGGTAAAAAATCTCACGGATTCTGGTCAGGAATTGAAAAACAACTTCACATAAACTATTTAGAGCTATTAGCTGGGTTCTTTGGTTTGAAATGCTATGCTGGAAAATTTGTAGTTGTAGCAATCAAAATTATGTTATCGCCAGATGTAAACTCACCTTTAGTTTATTTCATGCTTGTATATTGGTAACACTGACGTTAACGCATGCGCTTTTATATATGTCAAGTAATGTCAGATGTGAATAGGAAAGTGTGTGCTCTCACGCCTTTTATAGAGAATAGTAATTGACTTCATCGCTATATAACTTCCAACGTTTACTTCATTAAATACTTATAGTATCTGTATTTCCTTGTGTTTTATTACTGCCATCAGTTAGCTTCCCCCACAAAATTATCTAATTGTAATATTTTATGTCGTATTGACAACACGACGGCATTGGCATATATTAATAAAATGGGCAGTGTACAATGGGGAACTTGCATAAAAATTCAATTTGAAAAATATTACTTACTATTAATTTAATACTATTAAAAGAACCATAGTTCACAAAAAACTATTTTTTTATGTTTGTATAATAAATATAAGCAATTGAAAACTGCACAATTCAAATTATTCTTATAACGCGCCGTCCTTGGCTAGAACCGGTTGTGACGTCAAGTAGCTCGTTTGTCGTCGCGCCTGACGGACGGCAGAGCAGAGAACGTCTGCACTCTAAGCAGAGTTGTCTTTCAAAATGACTGACGCCGGTTTTTTTAAAGGACAGTCTGACAATTTACCACTGATGGATGTTTATGGTGGCGTCTTACATAAAAAACGCCGAATGTTTTTCTCTTGCTGAGGTTCGCGGTGTTAAAGCTAACAGGTAGGTTTATAGAAAAACTAGAATTCTCACAAACACCCTCGCAATTCAACGACAAGCAGTAATAAACGTAAATATTTTAATATTTATGGTTACCGTACTGTCTTCACTGACATTTTAAAATAATATGTCAGTGACTGCCTTCCGATCGAACGAGCGGCGTGACGTCACGTGTGGTATAAAATGAATGGCTTGCGGTCACAACTTTAATTGTTTATTGCAAATTAAATACTGCGATTTGGGTGTGCTCTCTCTATAGGTAGGCAAATATATTAAAGAAATAAAAAAAATGTTCAAGTCCCCTATTCCCTAAACTTAACAATCTTTCGCGTACCATTTGGCAGTGGTGCGAAAATCGGAATTTATTATTTTATGCATCATACCATCAAATCAACAGATCACAGTTGCAAACCCTGAATCTCGAAGCGCGGTAATAGACACTGAATGGTCCTTAGACATGTTAGCGTTCAATAAAATAATAGCGCAATTTGGTCCACCCGAAATTGATTTATTTGCCTGTAGAAATAACGCAAAATGCAAAAAGTTTGTTTCATGGTTAAGAGATCCCGAAAGTGTGGCAATTGATGATTTCACTTTAAATTGGGAAAACGTTTATTTTAATGCATTCCCGCCATTTTCTTTGATAAAGCAAGAGGCATCCTCGTCGTCCCTCTCTGGTACTTTCCATGGTATTTTTATATCTCTCCTTGAATGCGTACCACTTATTCTTCATCCTTACGAGAATTTATTGTCATTCAACAGGATACCTCATCCCCTGTGGAAGACTACCCTGGGGCCGCAATTGTATTAAGATTGGGAAACGTCCCAACCGAATCTTGCAATATATGCCTAGCTTCAATTACTAATAAGACCATTAATCAATATAATGATGGTTTACGGCTATGGTGGAAGTATTGCTTCAGTGTTAAATTTCTTACATTGCGTTTCAATAAAGGGTCTTCTTTCAGCTCCTTAAATTCCTATAGGGCTGCACTTTCCCAAATATTTGGCCCAAGCTTAAGTGAGGATCTTAGAATTAAGAGATTTTTTAAAGGATTAAGCTTTTACGACCTCCAAAGCCCAAATATACTCATACCTGGCATCCCATCATAGTCCTTAATCACATAAAAAATATGTCAAACGTTGTTCTAACAATGAAAAAAATGTATCTTTGAACTGTGTGAGATTTGACGCCAAGCGGAGTTACATTTGTCTTATTTATGCAGACGAGGCTGAAATATAATTAAAGTATATCCATCCAATAAACAAAGTGTTCCAAAACAATGATCAGAGCGTGATCACCTCGTGCATATGCATTTATTGGTCGAAATAAACGGGCCTTCTGTTCTTAACCAATAGCGTCAGCCGAATTATATCGATTGACTGACTGACAATTCGCATTTTCAGGTGCTTATCTGCAGGTCCGGATTCTCAGACACGTTTATAGTTACATAGTTTAAACCACATTAAACATTAATTTTTGTTTGTCTCGGTTGTTCGTAAGTGCGTGTAGTAGTTTTTTGTTGTATATTGAGGGAATTTTTAAATTTTGAAAATACAAAGTGGTAAAAATGTCGAGTACAGATACTGCTGAAGAAAATGCAAACATGTGTTTTTACACTCCACCAAAAAAAAGACCAAAAAAACTTCATTTGAATATTAATGAAAAAACTGTAATTTTGAATGTGTACAAAAACCAAATTAAAGCACATCCTTTATTGCCAATTGATGAAATTGTAAGGACGGTAGCAACAATTTCTGGAGTATCACCTTCAAGTGTTTACGCAATTATGAGGGAATACAAACAAAATCATTCCGTTTCGGCTCCAAAACCATACCCATCCAGAAAGAAGATTGTTGACATGGTGGATGATTTTGATTTAAACGCGATCAGAAGAAAAGTACATCAATTCTTTTTTCGAAATGAAATGCCCACCATAAGTGCAATTATGAGAGAGGTAAATGATGACCCAGTTTTACCAAATTTTAAAAGATCTACATTTCACAAGCTATTGAAAAAAATAGCTTCAAATTTAAAAAAAAGGGGACGAAACAGTTTATTGCTTGAAAAACCGGAAATCGTTTTGTGGAGAAGAGATTATTTAAGAAAAATAAGAACGTATAGGAGAGAAAACCGAAAAATCTATTATTTAGATGAAACATGGGTAAATGCAGGTCACACTAAGTCCAAAATTTGGGTAGATGAGTCGATAACCTCCTCAAGGCAGGCATTTTTAAACGGCTTATCAACTGGATTGAAAAACCCTTCAGGTAAGGATGTTAATATAATACTTTTTACTTCAACCGAAATTCGGATTTTTCTATCGCTTCTCTGTTTAGTTTTCATAGATTTTATTAAATATCATTCGCCAAATCGTAATATTGAAAAAACTTCGGTTTTATCAAGTGATTTGCTATGTCTTACTGAATAAAGTTGAGTCTATTTAGATTCCATTTATGCATTTTTTTCTCAATTTATCTTTTGTGTATCTGTCTACAATAAATAATATTTTTAGGAAAAGGAAAACGGTTAATAATCTGTCACATAGGAAGTGAAACCGGTTTTGTTCCTGAGGCCTTGTGGGCAATCGAGTCAAAAAAAACGGGCGACTATCATGAGGAAATGGACGGAAAATCTTTTGAAAATTGGTTTACCAAGGTATTACCCACGCTAGAAGAACACTGTGTCATCGTTTTAGACAACGCCCCGTACCATTCCAGGAAAGCTGAAAAAATTCCTACTACAGCCACTAGAAAAGCAGAAATTCAAGACTGGCTGCGTTCTAAGACCATACCATTTGAAGACAACATGGTTAAAGCAGAATTACTAAGTATAGTGAATGAACATAAAACAAAGTATAACAAAAACATCGTCGACGAAATAGCTAAAGCACATAACAGAACAGTATTACGGCTTCCTCCTTATCATTGTGAGCTCAACCCGATTGAACTGATTTGGGCGGACATAAAAAACTATGTTGCAAATAAAAATACAAGTTTTAAATTTAGTGATGTAAAAAATATTTTCCACGAGGCCGTTATATCAATTACACCAGAAAAATGGAACAATTGCGTAGAGCATGTAAGAGATAAAGTAGAAGTAAAAATGTTGCAACTTGACCACCTTATAGATGAACAAATCGATAGAAATCAAATAATAATTAATCTTAATGATGATTCTTCTAGCCTTAGCTCTTCAGATTTCGACTAACATTTATTCGTATTATGTATTATTACTTTTGTTCGTTTTGCAATTTTTATATAACATAAAATGTGATCTTTTTTTTTTTTAGTTTTTGAATGTTATTGTTTAAATATATGTATACATATCCCTAATTTTATACTTTTCTTCCTCATTAATTTTCATTAATATTCACCTTATTTTTTTATAAATAAGCAGGCTTTATGCACCAATTCCCTAATTTATACTTTTTCAATAATTTAAATATGTTCCACGTAATTCTTAATGCGGCCCTGTACAAGCATCTCCATTTTCATAAATCACGTGCTCTATGCATGCTATTGTTTTGACGCTCTCCGTTGTTTGGATGGATACACTTTAGGATTAAACTTCACTTAGGTAAGTTCGTTTAATCATTTAATTATGAAGTCATAATATTGTTCTGCCGTGAATTATTGGGAGTCCTTATAAAAAGCCGTACCTACCAAAAACAATCCAAATGATTGTTTTTTTTTTTTTTTTCGTTAAAAATTATAAGTATGTGAGGGAATTTGACTCCATGTACTATGTGCATGGAACATTACTTATTAATTATATTAAATTTATGTTCTGGTAGAATGATTTCGAATATTTTTGATATTTAAGAAAAATTGAGTTATCTTTTATTTTTTACGCTGCTCACCAATGAGTAATAGGACACTTAAAATTGACGCCAAAAAGTGAGTGTACATTTTGATTAAGGACTGTTCCCTGATCTCAAAACTATCTTTTTTCAAATCACAGCTGTTCCTTTTTTACAAATTTTCGCAATTTGATAAAAAAATGATTTTTTTTCGAAATGCACCATTCTTTTTTCATAAAGTATGCCTTGCATGTTTCTATATGGCGTCATTGCGCTCAATTGTTTTTGTTTATAATATACAACCACCAGTGTCAACCTGTCTGTGGAGAATCGCGTCGCGTCATTATCAAAAGTGTTTTTAGTGTGATAGTTAAGTATTTAAAATGAAAAGTAAGCCATTATTCAAATTAAGTAATTTAGAAAATAAAAAAAAAATGTGTGCGGGTTGTGGACAAAAGATACGTTTTGGAAAATCCCCTAAAAACAAATTCAGAATAACAACGAGAATAGAGAAACTTTTAAAAGAGTTTTCGAATGAAGATTTTAATGTAACTAATGAGAAGTTTCCAACTTCAGTGTGTATTACATGCCGACTAGCTCTAGTAGATAAAGAAATAAAACTTAATACCCGACATCTAGTTCCAATGCCTCATTTTCCAGAAATCAGGGATACAAGAAACAACAGCTACGAAAACTGCAATTGCTTTATCTGCAAGACGGCGAGATTTAAAGGTTGTAGAAAAGTGTTGAAAGATAGAAGAAAACCACAAAAGCTTAGTGACAGACCCGCAAGAAAAAGTTCAAACAAATTTTCAATTTGTGGTGTATGTTTTACTAGTTTTGGTCAAGGTAAAACTCATATATTATGTACTCGAAATGAAACCCATAAAACGTCTTAACACTTCTGGAAAATGTACCGGAGGTCGTAAGTTCAGTTTTGAAGAAAAAATTTAAAATCAATGTTTGTCTCAATCATCTCTCAGTTTATCCACCAGAGGATCCAGCTCAAGGTTGATATTAAATCCCAAACTATTCAAACAGCAGCAGGAAAAAAATCTATTTCTTTCCATTATCGTCAGCATGTGTCTGAAAAGTGTTTAATACTTGATAATTTTTACAAAATCAAATCATTTCAGTTTGATCAGAAGGCCGGTGATCTACGCTGATGCCGAGGCAATATTGGAAAAAGTTCTGGAAGAGAGACATTTAGTGGGAAATTACAAAGTAAAAGTGCTATCAGACGGAGGGCAGGGTTTTTTTTAAGATCTGTCTATCAGTAATTCCAGAAGCAGAACCTGAAAATACGTATGACGTGAACAAACTTTCAGTGTATGCACAAGGAGGCACTATAGGTGGCAAAGTGCACAAGTCAACTGGTGTTCACAAATTGATTATGTTGTGTATTGTTCCAAAAATCAAAGAAACCTATCACAACATAGAAATCCTTTTTCAAGTTACTGGGCTTAATGCTATTGCGTTTAAATTTGTTTCCGATTTAAAACTTGTGCTTCTTTCAAATGGTCTACAGACAGCGACCGCAACTTTTCCATGCCCCTACTGCTATGTAACAAAAAAACGATTTAAAAACAGATTTGTATGAACAAAATGCTAAAGAATACGAAGTTAGAACGTATGGAGATATTGAAAACTTCCATGAAAAATTTTTATCCATTTATGGCAAAGGCAAGAAGTTTGCCAAAGAGTGTTGTAGTGTTGTAAACAGAGCCGTTTTTCATGAACCGTTTTGCTAGAAAAATGCATAGTACTAGAGCTGCATATAATGCAAGGGTTTTGCAATCATTTGTTCTGGAATGGAATAGTACCTATCTTAGGAAGAGAAAGGGCATTAATATGGACCAGGAAATTAAACCTGATATCAAATAGCTACCATGGAGAAGTAAGTTAAGCAAAATATTCATAAATCTATAGTGTTTTTAAATTAACCTTATTTTATCTGGTTACATGTACTTGTCCTCTCCACTTTATAACATTAAATATAATTTAAAAATTTACATTGTAAAGCATCTAGATACAATGTTTCAGGTATTTAATGACAATACCTGTCGAAGTCTCCTGAAACATCCTGATATTTTGCTATCCGAAGGAGTTCTTGACGATAAAAGCCCTTTGGTGATGGTTCCTTTTGTCTCAACATTGAAGAAAATGGACGGTGTTGTAAAAAATGCTTTTCAACGAATACGGTTGATGTGCAACAGCTTAGAAAAGATATTGCTATGTTAAGAGAGGATGTGCAGGCTTGTGAGGTATCACAGACGTTGAAGCTTCATATACTGTTCAACCATATAGAACAATCGGTTCAATTTCTGAACTGCGAGGGTCTTGGAACCTGGTCCGAGCAAGCGGGTGAAGTAATCCATCATGAGTTCTTAAAATATTGGAACAAGTATAAAGTGAATTCAATGGAGAGCAAACGATATGCGACTAATTTGAGAAAAGCAATGGTAGAGTTTTCATCTAAAAATCTTTAAAAACTATTATCATTACATACTAAATGTTCGATATTTTCTGTTTTTGTAGATTAGTTATTTACTCACCTTGCATTTAAGTCTGTTTGATAATTAGCCAGAAGAATTGTTACAGTTAAGAAATATACATTTAACAAGCTATAAAGAGATGCAATCTACTCACGCACCCTCTATTTTTTATAATTTATACTCATAATAACCGTCATTTACAAATATAAAAAGCTCGTTTTTCTCAAAATTGCAAAAATTTAGCAATTTTAAGAAATATAGTTTTGAGATCAGGAAATTGTCTCTATTCAAAATGTGCATACAGTTTTTGGCGTCAATTTTGTGTGTCCTATGACTTATTGGGGAGCGCCGTGCGTTAAATTGTGGTTCACGTCGGAATCAAAGATGGCTTCATCAAGGACGCGAATTTAATATTCAAAAGTGGATTAAAGACGGGGGATTATCATGACAATATGAACAGGAAAATTTTCGAAAACTGGTTTAAAACTCAGCTGGTTTCGAATCTTCTCCCAAAGTCATTCATAATCATGGACAATGCAAGTTACCAGTCTGGTTTATTAGAAGAAATCCCGAGCATATCTTGGACAAAGCAGAGACTGATCGAATGGTTGAAGAAAAAGAATATTGACTTTTCAGAAAAGGCCATGAAAGATCAAATATGGAGTATTGCACGCAGAAACTGCCCTAGTGAAAAAAACTTCCTTGATGAATATGTTAAACCTTTAGGACACAACATTTTGCGACTGCCACCATACCATTGCCAGTTTAATGCAATTGAAATGGTATGGTCGGAATGTAAACGAAAATACGACCAACAAATGTCCAATCTTAAGGGGTCACCTTCAGAAGTTCTGGCTACATGGGAAAGGGTAATAAACGAAATTGCTACAGATCATTGGCAAAAATATGTTATTCATATTGTCACGAGTAATTTATGGGGTAGCGCGTTTATTTAAAGAATAACTTCTCAGAGAAGAGCCTCGTCGCGATTAGTACAATGACGGGGTCTCGATGCTTCCTTTAATCTACCACTGGATGTTCTACTCGTGAGGACACGCCTTGTTTACGTGCCGGGGGGTAACTGAGGTAGACCGGGATCGCGTTACGTGGGGTAAGAAGTGATGATAAAGTAAGCACGTTTAGTTTATAACAATAACAATGTATTAACGATAAAACTTTAACAATAATTATTGGTCAGAAAAAATGAGATTCTATTATACCCGATTATTAGGTCTTTGTTTCCTGTCTTATAATTTATAGTTTTTCTTAAGAGTTGGGTTTTATTTAAGAGCACTAAGAGATTTCACTAAACTTTTTAACTGACCATTTAGACACTTGTCTTTCTCAACACTCTGACAAACTTCTTGTCAAGACTTTACTATGGAGGTTGTGCAACCCCTGGTCCTAGCAGTCGTCAAGTGACTAACCGGTACCAGGTTTGGAAGGAAAGGACTAGAACCTAAAGCAGTCGTATGGCTAACTTTAGGAGCGGATAGAACCCAGAAGGCAGTCATCAAGTGACTAACCTTGGGAGCTGGAGGTGAGACCAAAGTCTGCCGAACTGAGGGTTCGGTAGCGTATTTATATAAAACAAAGTGATGATCATTGCATGCATAAGGTTCAAAGTCGCTCCCGTTGATTGCTCGCGTTGTTTATAGTTTGCCTTTAATGTTTATATAACAATCTCCAAGTTCAAGTTCAAACTTGCGACAGGGTGATATTTGTTTAGTAGCTTATGCTTTTTAGTAGATTACAATATAGAAAAGATAATTCAAGAGGCTTGGGAGGCAATACGAGTGTGTGATGCCTCCGACATTCCGCCACTTGTAATTATGACTGACGAAGACGACGACGACGAAGACAGTATCTCTGACTTTAGTTCTGACTCTGATCTGATTAAGCTTTTTTGTTCTTGCAAATTTTATTTTATGATCGTCATTTAAGTATTCCATCATCTCGTTACAATTACATTAACTTGGCAATGCAATATGTAACTGTACCTTATTTGAATTATTTAAACTGAATTGAATAGCATAAGACGCTTGACATTGAATTACTTTTCTTTAATCCAAGTTGTTTTGTTATTTCTTATACGGTGTTCTAAGGTACGCTACTGTATGTTCCGAGTAAAAGGACGGTAGATAATGTATCCTAGGACAGTAACAAGGATTTTAAAAACATATATATCAGTGTTAACAATTAAATTAAAACTAAAAATTTGTGATTGTGTTGAGAACAAGATAAAGAATGCGGATTTGTCCAACATTGCTTGATTCATTAATAAAATTAAAAAATAAATATTAAAGTCCCAGGTATGGGATGTCTATATTTACTGATCGGTAATATAATATTTTTTGAAGATGAATGTGTTAATATATTGCTACTATATATAAACAAATAAAAATATTTCTCATCATTGCTTGAACTTACCGTGGTAAAGAATACATACAGCAAAACAATCCCGGTAATGCTCAATGCATAACAAAGGACAGTAACACCCATAAGTGCAAAGTACCATCCTCTTGATTCAGTTTCTTCATAGTTGCCCACCCATGATTCAGCCCAAGAATGAGCAAAATCTATAATTAGTATCAACTGGATCAGAATAAATAAGAAACCACCAATCATACCAAACCACATCCAAGTGATTCCAAAGGTGCCTTCAGGAATGAAAAATGCACCAATTATTCCTCCAATGACGAGCAGATATTTCAGGCCCCAAAACCTAAAACACACAAACACAGCATGTGAAAACAAATAAATTCGTTTTCTTGGAAGAAAGCATACTTTTATATAAAATGGTAAGAGAAAATTATAAATGAAATCATATATTAACAATTGAACGATATTTCGTTTATTTAGAATAGTGTTAGATACTGGTCATGCATCCGTTTGTGTTACTTATTAGAAGCTTAATTTATTTATCTAAATATGATAAAAGTAAAAATTGTGACATAAATTATAGTATGAACCTTAAATAAAAAACAAATATCAAGTGAATAGTGTGATCGATATGTATCAACATACACATATTGTTTGATTCTCGTCTTTTATTATCGTTTTTGTGAGTTTTACTGAACCGAAATTTTTCAAACTTGCTAACAATATTTTTAAAAGTACCCTCTATAAAATTTATTAAGTGTCGTTCCGAAAAAGTCCTCCGAATCGGCGTAGATTCAAAATATAAACAATAGGAACATCGATCAGATATTATCGCTAACAAAAGAACGTAAATTCCGTAGATCTATTGTGGTATTGGATTTCCTAAACGGATTAATACTGCCTGCGAGTACTAAATAGTTTTGCTTAGTCCGAGCAAATTTTAATTTAATTTAAAATGCCAAACTCTGTTGATTTTAATATAGAAGATGCGACCGAAAAAAGTAAGTGTTTGCATTGCAAGAAAAGTGTAACAGCAAATATTGAATGCCTAAAATGCGGGGGAACGTTTCACCCTGCCTGTATGGCGCAAGCCAATGAAGCGAAAATTAAAGTTTGCCGTCATTTCGATATTAAGGGTTTAGTCAAAGAATACGAAACCCAAAATAAAATGATTCAAAAACTGCTTAGTACAGTTAAAACTCTGGAGGAAAAATACACTAAAAACGCGCAGGCGGCAGAAGCAGCAAATAGCAGGATTATGGAGCTACAAGACAGAAACACTAACTTAGAGGCAAAACGGCAACAACTGAAGTCACAAAATTCCATTGTAGAGTCTATTGATCAGATTCCTACCGGCTTATCTACAGAAAAGGAAGGCAATTTGGAAGATATTCGTCATACAGAAAAGGAAGGCAATTTGGAAGATATTCTTCATATGGAACTAGAAAACCAATCTGCGTTGCTAACCACCAAGCTTGAAAATATTTCTCAAGCTATAACAAGCAGTAACAAAGATCTTGTGACTTTTCTTACTAAAAATCCAACTATTTTGACCAATAGCATCACGCGTACCAATGGCATAAATACAAGGGAACAACAAAAGTCCAAAGATTCTTCAAATTCCTTAAATACAGTAGATCTGGTGCAAGCTTCATCTTCAGCCGGTTTGAGAGGTGCAGTAAAAGGTACTTCACGCAGCACATCTCAGATTGTTGCAGCTGTTGACCAAAATGGTTTTATTTGGGCAATTTATCTATAGACTGTAATGAGGAGCAGATTAAAAACCATTTGAGCGAGAACAAGATTGCTGTGCTCAAGTGCGAGAAACTGAACCGGGACGATCATCGAAGCTCCTTCAAGATTTCTATAGCTCTCGAAATGGAACCGTTAATTTTGGACTCCAATATTTGGCCTGTTAATGTAGTAGTCCTAGAGCTGGGAGTAAAATGAACTGCCTCATTAGTTA
>JAEQML010073043.1:0-15170 GCA_016904865.1 Pissodes strobi
TATATTATTTTATCTCTTAACTTTACGAACACTTTTCAATACTTTTGACAAGTGGCAACTCGTGACTTTTAGGCAAGATGGTGCCAAAATATAAGTCTGTTCCTTATAAGAAACAGCCGGAGGCTAACCCGCAAAATGTTGGGGGTGTCACGTATCTGATAAACCAACTCTGAGCATGAACATTTTTATATAGTTTCTTTGTCAGGATAATACATGCCACAAGAAAAACAAGTGCTTTAAAAAAAACTATTTATATTTCCTAATATCGAAGATACGACAATACGACCAAAATTCGTTTTTGCAATTTATCTATACTCGACGTGCCGAACAGATTCACCAATCGCGGAAACAATTCGTTTTAATTTATGATTGAATCGACCCAATGTTTTGTTTTTCATTTCTATTTTTCTTACCCATAATACAAAAAATAAAAATAGAGTGTGTTAATCAAAGTTCCTATATTTCGAATCAATGGAATCATAAAATAAGAAGAATTATTGTATCCGTGTTTTCCGTGTTTGGTAAATCTGTTCGCCACGTCGAGTATAGTGTTCATTGTTGTGAGGTCAACCAATACTTAAAAAAATGTTTGCACGTTTTCGGAAGCAATGGAGTTTTCCAAAAGTTTAATAAACACCCTGTATGCAACACTTCCTATTTCATTTAGATCTCGCAATCAAAACAAACTTTTGCCTATGATATTTGGAAAAACCTATTAAAAACTGCCCATCTATTAAAATAAAAATATTTCACTTCGAAATTTATCTAAAAATGTGTACCTAGTACCTATCCGTTTCGTCTGCCCAACGCAGTTTATGTCGCAACTTGTATGCAAAATAGTTATTTGGTACCTGTTTGTACTACGCATTATTCTCTCCATTCATAACAAACTGTTTTTCGTTTAATAATTTTATTTCTATAAATAATTCGATGGATATCGACTTAACTACGAAGTCGATAAGCGATCATTTCTAATACGACTGTTTGATGTGCCATCTATGGGCCTCGAAACATATCTGTTAGACGAATTTAATTTTTATTACAGACAACCTTAAAATCTTTTCTAGTGCATCGAGTTTTCAGTTTTATCCGTTTTGTCGCTTATGACCGATATGTATCCTTCTTTGTTTAATGGTCTCTCTGTCATACTCATTGGTTAGCTAACTATACTCCTTTATTCAAACAACGGTTATATCATAATAAGATAAGTTCCGTAATTATTTTCAAGCTCTTTCATCTAAGAAATTCAGCAAACTCGATTTATAATTTGAACAATTACAAATACGTCACTCTTGACTACGCACGCGTGTATGTTATACTTTTCTTTATTTATAATATAAGTGTCAGTTACTGAGACAACCCCTGACATTAACGCAAATAATCAAGAACTTTAGCTTACAGAAGCTACATCAAACAAAGCAGAGAAGGCCAATTAAATCGGCCAGGCTACAGTTAATTTTCTGAACTCGATTATTTTTTAAAATTGATATATCATAATTCAGAGTGAAATATATAATATATAAATAATTATCACCCTAACCCAAGTTAGAACTTGAATTTGGAAAATGTTATGTGATCATACATGGCAAATTTATAAACAACGCAACGAACAACAAAAGCAAGAATGAACCTTAATTAGCAATGGTGAGCAAATTGTATGATGTATGTTCTCGAGTAAACCATCAGTCTGGCCGGCCTTGTCTTCCACCAATTCCGTTCATCCATCCTGTATGCATAAACTTGCGGAGGCCTTACTGTATGTCTTAAACCTGTAACCCGAACCTTAAGCTGACGGTCAGATTCCGTTAGTGGAAAGGCCATCTCTGGATCAAGTCCCTTAAATCCAAAATCCTGTCCCAGTACCCATATGCATTAACATGCGCAGGTCCCCGAATGCTCCTTTCAAGTTGTAAGGTCGAAACTTTAAGTTAAAGCAATTTTAAAGTTGAATCTGTCCAGTAGATAAAGTGAATTAAGTCTCCGAGTGAAATCAAGTTAAACTAGTCTGGAGTTAAATAAATAAAACCTACCAGTAGTGTGTTGCAGCCGGCTCCAAACTTACTAAGTTTATCGGAGATAGACAGGACTATGATAGTGATTATTGGCTACTACTTGACCTGTGTACATACGGTGAATTAGACAAATGCATCAGAAATTTTGTACTTCTGTACCTTTGAAAAATTCCGCTCTTTATCATCTGCCGACCCATCCACAGACGCGTTTCGCCATATAAAGGCTCGTCAGTATGGCTATATGGTCAGCAGATGTTAGGACGGTACTAGTGGTTTTAAACAAGCCCAGTTAGATACAACCAGTAGTGCGTTGCAGCCGGCGCCATCTACTCTAAAGTTACTAAGTTTATCGGAGATAGACAGTGCTATACAATAGTAATTGTTAGCTACTCAGGTGAATTAGACAAATGCATCAAAAAGTTTGTACTTCTGTCACAGCTCAGTACAATCAGCTAGGACACTCCGATGGTGAGAACGGTTTGCGCCGATCCTTGCGCACGGCGCCATTATGGGGAAGATCATGGCAGTAGCATCGGTGGCGGATTCGGTATGATCATTTGTTCCTTAGATTTTGAATCAATTATTGAACATGGGCGCAGTTAAAAGTATTAAATATTGAATATCGATTTTATAGGTTGTGATATCATGAGTTTTCTAAAGTGAGGGCACGTTTGTGCTGCTAAATGCTGTAAAAGTAAAAAATATAATTGCGATAGAAGCTTCTTTCGGTTTCATAGTGATAAAGACAGGTAAAGATCTAATCATAACTACGATTTATGTATCATTTTCACGTTTTAGTCCAAAGCTGTGATATTTTCTTGGGCCCAAAATTTAACTTGAATATTCTTAATGCACAGGGTGGCTCGAATTCGAGTCTATAATGGGTATCTCGAAAACCGTAAGAGATACATACAGTGGCAGTCAAATTAGGGCAAAATTGCTCATTTGTTCCTAACAATATGCGGTTTAGAATGTTTTAAATCCCGAGTATTTCCGGAGATATCCCAAAAAACAAAATTTTGGCAAATCGTTTAATTTTTTTCCTGGACTTATTTAAAAAGGAATTCCACTTTTGCATTGTCACTTTTTCCGTTCTATCCAATACTGGTATCTAGCTGGGAATCCAACGTTCGGTATTCAAGGGGTCATCATCAACTTTCTTTTTTTAAATAAGAATTTGTTTGATGTGTAAACATCTTACGCGGCGGTATGAGGGTAAATCTCGGCAACTGGAACCGAAATGTGCATGAGGATGGGGACGGAAATGTGTAAGCGGCTGTGACATCATAACCATGCACAGTGATTAGTGCGCGGCTGCTTCAGCACTTCATCTAAAACGTGTTCTTTCTAATGCTAGAATATAGGCAACCAATTCCAAATAAGTGGTTGCCTATATCGCTTAAGGTCGCATTACATTTTAATGTTGAAGATGTCGTTTTCAGATGATATTGGCTTTATTAATATGAATATGTGTTCTTTTTTTCTTTTTGAAGTGAATATTTCTTTGGTTTCATGAGAGGGATTTTTCAAGGCCGTATAACGACACGTTTTGGAATTTTCGTCTCGCAAGGGAGATAAAGTATCTTTATTATTAAAATTGATTTTAACGTATCGGAACCGGTTCAAATGAATAATATAAGTTGAGACTATGTGAAACTAACCGAAAGTTGATTCGGTGACTAACCAAAACCTACCAAATCTATTAAAATTGATTATAACGTATCGGAACCAACTTAAATGACTAAAATAAGTTGTGACTAAGTGAAACTAACCACGTTAGATCGGAAATATTTTCCGAATGAATCGGAATTTATTTTAGTTTTTGAAGTAAATACTTCTTTGGCGGCATGAGGGTGATTTTTCAAGGCCGCGTCACGACACGGTTTATGAAATTTTCGTCTCGCAATAGAGGTAAAGTATGTGATTTTCTCACACTCTTTCTCTCTTATGAAATCGAAATAAAAGAATTCACATCTAACACGTGAAATGTGTACTGTGTACTGTGATACTCGCGACTTTTTTTTAATTTTAATATATCTTTTTCTTAATTTTAATATATATTTTCTTAAATTATTTATTTTCTATGCGTAATTCTAAACAGTTTTTGATATTTTTATATTCTATAATAATATTTTATTTATTTTGAATGAAAATAAAAAATGGTAAAATTAAATAAAGAGGCTCGTTTGCTTTTTAACCCAAAGCACAATAAATTATAGAAACAAACTAAGATAGAAAAAGAATAAAAAAAATCACGAGTAGCACAGTACACGTGATAGAAGTCAATACTTCTCTACCGAGTCTCAATTTATTTTCCTTATTCAATATGTTATAATAAATTTTAATATATTTGGTTCGTTTTGGTTAGTCGTCTAATCAACTTTCCGTTAGTTTCACTTATTTTAATCATTTGAGTTAGTTCCGATACGTTATAATACATTTTAATAGATTTGGTTAGTTTTGGTTAGTCGTCTAATCAACTTTTGGATGCTTTTACTTAGTCTCAACTTATTTTCTTATTTGAGCCAGTTCCGATACGTTATAATCAATTTTAATACATTTGGTTAATTTGTGTTAGTCGTCTAATCAACTTTTTGTTAGTTTTACTTAGTCTCAACTTATTTTTGTCATTTGAACCGGTTCCGATACGATAGAATCAATTTTAATATATTTGGTTAGTTTTGGTTAGTCGTCCAAAGAACTCTCGGATACTTTCACTTAGTCTCAACGTATTTTACATATTTGAGCTGGTTCCCATACGTTATAATCAATTTTAATAGATTTGGTTAGTTTGGGCTACTCGTCGAACTTTCGGTTAGTTTCACTTAGTCTCAACTTATTTTGGTCATTTGAACCTGTTCCGATACGTTATAATCAATTTTAATAGATTTGGTGTGTTTGGGTTAGTCGCCGAATCAACTTTCTATTAGTTTCGTTTAGTCTCAACTTATTTTAGTCATTTGAACCGGTTCCGATACGTTAGAATTAATTTTAAGAGATTTGGTAAGTTTGGGTTAGTCGTCTAATCAACATTCGGTTAGTTTTACTTAATCTCAACTTATTTCAGTCATTTGAACCGGTTCCGATATGTTAAAATCAGTTTTAATTGATTTGGTTAGTTTGGTTTGGGTTAGTCGTCGAATCAACTTTCGGCTAGTTTCACTTAGTCTCAACTTATTTTAGTCATTTGAACCAGTTCCGATACGTTAGGATCAATTTTAATAGATTTAGTTAGTTTGGGTTAGTCGTCCATTCAACTTTAGGTTAATTTTACGTTTCACTTCGTCTCATAAAAACTGAATAATTATTTACCAATTCCATAAGAGAGAAAGAGGGAGAGAGAGAATCATATACTTTATCTCTCTTGCGAAACGAAAATTCCAAAACATGTCGTTACATGGCCTTGAAAAATCACTCTCATGAAGCCAAGTATTTTTTACTGCTTTTTTTCAAATTATGTACTTTAGTATTTATTTGAATTTAATTACATAATGTTTATTTGTGATTTTCAATTGACCATATTTTTTGTTTGTTTTATTTTTCGACCTGTGAAATTACTACACCATGTGTATACTGCCCTTGTAGAAATTGCGTATTTGCATTGTTTCAATGTGTTTATTAATTCGTTTTTCCTTAATGAATACAACAATCACTAATAATCAACATAGCATCCGATTTTAACCAATATCCAACAACCTTATAAAACGGTCCTGTAATGCGAAAATAAAATATCCTTAGTACGGTGCCTGATTCTCTCCCCGGTGAGAGAGCGACAGCGGGACTTTCATCTTTTTCTGTTCCAGGACAATACTTCAAAGGTGCCGGCCGAGAGAGTTCCAGCTGATTGTTATACTAAGCTGTGCTTCTGTACCTTCGAAGTAGTTGTCGCCGGCTGCAACACACTACTGGTTGTATCTAACTGAGTTTGTGTAAAACCACTAGTATTGTTCATACATCTGCTGACCCTATAGCCATACTGACGAGCCGTTGGCTGTGGATGGGTCGGCAGATGATAAAGAGCGGAATTTTTCAGAGGTACAGAAGTACAAGCTTTCTGATGCAAATAAAACCTAACCGATTTTAAAAGCTATAATATAGAGAGTGACCAAGTTATATACAATTAAAAGTGCACTTTTACCGAAAAGACATGCGCATTATAGTAATCGGGTAAAGTGTATATTCATCAAGCCTTTTACAAAAAGACTATGTTATTGTGTTACCCAACGTTTCTTCTTTATCATATCTGCTCACCTGGCGTAGATTGATCCTGCCTGAACTACAACATCGTGCTGTCAATGTACTACAATGTAACCTATATAAATTAAATAATGTTTTATTATTTTCTATCGGTAAAAAATATATATAGTCACTAGCTTTTGTTCACTTTTAAACAGGCTCTTAATCCTACATTAAATTTATTACTCTTCAGTCTTTCCGGCAGCGTTTATTTAAGCAGTAAAAGCAGTCTCGGACGTAGCGTAAGCTAGTAATATTAATTAATGTGTATCAACTTGGCATTTTAAACTTGTGTTTGTCTGTAAGAAATCTGAATCACTAAGAAATAATATTAATTAAATTTCATTGGAGCTTACTACTTTTAAACTATTTCAGAAATATTTAGTGCAATAGTTATTTAACTTGGCAAAAAAATATATTTACATAATGAAACAGGACTTATTGGCCAATAACTTGTAACGTAAACTGGGGTTAGTTTGGATTAGTTTGGGTTAGACTTTGCCAACTTTTGGGGGTTTTTCATTGATAACATAAAATACTTTAGCTGTAGTGCCTGATGTAGAACATATGTCAAATTTAGGCATGTTTTCTATAATCAGTTCAATGCCCTATAATAATAGATTATATTTATATTTTTTTTGCCAAAAAGTTGGCAAAGTTAGCCCAGGATTGGGGTAACATTGCCATGCCATGTAACTGGCTTAAGTAGGCAAAGTTAGACCAGTTTTGGTCAAATTTTAGTCTAGCGTCAAATTTCCAACATTTTCGTAAAAAAAATCATAAAAATATCTTGAAAAATAAAAAAGTTATCGACTATTTAGAAAAGACCTTTATTTTAGACACTAAAAGTTCTGCCAAATTAGACATAAAATATAAATCTAACTGACACCACATTTTTTTGGTTAAAACTAGTAGTATTATTGCAGAAACCATCCTAGTTAAATTTAAAATCATCTTCGAAATAGAATAAATCTCTCGAGGAAGAAGGACACCCCGGTTGCTGCAAAACTTTTGCGAACGCGAGATATATCCTCTTCTTCAGGAAATCTGAATGCTGTTTTTCTCTTTCGTAAGAATTTTACCTCAAAAAAATTGTCTTCATCTTTTCTAAGAATTTTCCCAATAAAATGGACAGTACTTTTTTGAGTTTTAAAAGCAACAATCACGAAATCTCCTTCATTGTCGATGGTTTGGGTGCTATTACTATTTCCAATATTCTCTTGGTTTTCAAAATTCATAAACTTAGACAAGTTAGGCTCATCGAAAATTTTATCATTCTCCTGAGTTCTTGATGCGTCATCATCTTGATAATCTTCGATGGCATCCTCCACACTTTCCCGCATTTCCACATTATTAGCAATATTTGCCAGATCTTGAAAACATACTGATTTTCCTGGTTCAACATGAAACATTTTCTTCCTTTTAATTTCCTTGGGTCCTGCCGCAATTCTCATTTCTTTAAGGTAATTGACAACTTTGTCCCCTATCTGCAGAGTAGTGCCCACAATTTTTTTTGCTGGCAGTGATTTAAGAAAAGAATTTTTATGAAGGGGAAAAATTCCACTTTTTTTACACCGTTCTTTATAATGAGCTCCTGGTTAATTCCAATTTTGTTCATTAGAGTTCCTAGTAAAGTGGGAATATTGGTTTTATTCAGCGTAGTATCTCTGGGATTCTTTAGTTTGGAGTCGGTTAATATAGACCTCCAGACTATTTTTTGAGTTATGTTGATATGAGACGATAAATTGTCACCAATCAGGACT
The DNA here is from genome assembly GCA_016904865.1 of Pissodes strobi. NCBI lineage: Eukaryota > Metazoa > Arthropoda > Insecta > Coleoptera > Curculionidae > Pissodes > Pissodes strobi. The sequence continues at coordinate 8,012 of JAEQML010073043.1, forward strand.
TTGGAATCTTCAATTTTTTTTGCCCAGGGAAGCACCACTTTATTAAACCAATCCTGAAAACTAGCACTGTCAAACCACTCGGATTTTGTCCGATTATATCTTGCGCCGTAGGGCCCCCCGACGCACCATTGGTCATAAATTCGCTCGGCTTTGTAGACCGTGTAGGGAGATATAAGTTCTCCAGATGCTGTCACTGCAAACATTATTGATATGGCTGTTTTCGTGGAGTTGATTACTCTCTCCGGATACTTCGTTCCTCTTCGAAAGATGCATTTTTGGAACCAGGGTCATCTGTGTTCAAAATCATAGTTTAAAATACGACAAGGAGCAACATCTTGCAGGCTTCTCTCTAAATTATTCAAATATTTGATAAACTCTTCTTCAGTCTTTTTGGCTCTCACTCTTTTAATATTTTGACACTGCCTTTGAGTAAGTCGACGTTTATGCCGTTTCAAAAAACTGTAACCCCATTCTACTCCAGGCAAATTATTTTTGAATTTCCTGATTCTTGTTTTTTCCTAATCCAAATGACTTTTAACAATATATCTTAGATCCAGCATAGTTAAGGGACTTACAAATTCAGCACATGCCACAATTACATCTATAAGGCTTCTTTCAAAAGCCTCAGAAAGTATTGTAGGTGTTCCCACATTTTCTTGATGTTTATTTTTAATTTTATTTAGTTAAGTTCTTCAAAGAATATTATAATTATTTGAAGCTTCTGATATTTTCAGCCTGCCTCTTCTAACTTGGTGAATGGCTTCTTCAAGTGCTTCGTCCGTATAATCCCTGTAGCGCCGGGAACCAATGGGTCGTTTGCAGCTTCTTGGCATTTTCTTTTGATCCTAAAAGAGAATCTATCAATATTTGGATAAGCCAATGTAAGAACATGGGGTAACATTGCCATTATATTAAATTTGGTGCCCAAGTTTTATGGATAACTTTGGCAACAACGTTTTATAATGGTTATAACCTCAAAAGGTACACAAAAAAACATATTCAAGTTTCAAGTTTCTATTCTATGTATTATTGGTGGTACATACCTTAGTAGAGCAGAGCTTCTAAAAGTTGACAATGATGGCAAAATAAATAATATCTTATAGAGTTTTAACTGGGTTTGTTTGACACTCACAGAAGCGCGGGACTCATGCACCTGCTTCCAGCGGATAACTGAAAGTGTTTACTAAGTTTGCAATGTTGCCAGTTTTAAGTAAAAATAGTTATTTTACAATAGATGCATTGCTTGGCAAAGTTACCCCTTTAGACAAAGTAACCCCACTCTACGGTAGGCGTAAAAATGGAATGTTGAAGCTATTAGTAGAAGGTTTAGTTAAGAGTATTTAGAGATTCGTACTTTGATCGTATCAGTAACTAGGTTACTGATGACAAAAGGTTAGGTACAAGAAAGTTGTTTTTATAAGGCTTCTTAACTTGCCGAACAATTGCGTTGGTGAAATATCCAGAGAAACAATTATGCACTACTCTCTAAAATCTTGACCATATGAAACAAATTTACTGGTTCCCAAAAGAGCACGTTTTTTGAAGTAAAAAAATAATTTCGTTTCACAACCTATTGGAATTTAAATTATAAAAATTGCTTCTTATGGAACCTTTATATCCTGAAATCAACTTTGTGCGTAGTCATAACAAATAAGTGAGTGAGTCACTCACTGAAGGATTTTATATTGAAAACAATTTCATGCTTAAAGTTTGAGCTTGAACCTGGGAGAGTAAATTTATCTCTAGTTCATGCCTAATCCATCGGTAACGGCTTCTCTGAATGTCCTAACCTACATCAAACTCTCAACTGAGGCTCAAGTAGTTGAGAGTGAAAACATCTCTGGTTGAGTCCCAGATCTGAAACTCTACTCTAGTGCTTTGTAATTGTCAGAAAATTACACTGTCCTTCAATATTTATTAATGTCTAATTTATCCGTCATCCTGCTTTTCAACTTTAACTCAAATTTTGCTTCGAGAACTTTCATCTATGCTATATTAGGGTTTAGAACCTTCGGTCAAATGCACTAAAACAAAGTTTTATCCACAATACCGAAAAATGTTTTGTTCTCCAAGCGCGTTTCGCTTGTTACCATCTTGCCATTATCGGGAAATGGAGTTTTAATCATCTCCTGTTGATGGTAACATGCGACGAGTCCTAATTTTTTGTTTCGTTATGGTGGATAAAATTATGTTTTAGGGAATATTCATGTTAACAATATTAACTTTGCTTAAGGTTTTTTACTTAAATGGTATTAAAGTTTCCCTATTTTATGAAATGCATACCTTGTATGGGTGTAGTAGATTCTAATTTTAATGCAGTCTATGCATTCTTGAAGCAAGGACATGATGGTGCTTCCTGGATCAAAATATTCCGGAAGAAAACTCCTCGGCCATTCAGATCTCCGGGTGCGCCGGGTGACCCTAAGGGCCCTTCATGCAATCTTTCACAAGCAACAAGGATAACGAACCAATTTAGAACATATTTCTGCAACATAAGAGGCCTAAGTACAAACATTAGTTCAGTACACCAGCATCTACAAACAAATAGACCACACATATTAGCCCTTACAGAAACACAAGTATGTTCTACAACACCAAAAGTAAATTCCCTGCACCCTGGTTACGACTTACACACTCGATTTATATAAGTTCGGAATATGCTCTTTCGGTCGAAGCGACCTTTCATGTCGCCACGAGAAAACACTCGAACCGAACAACCATGACGTCATATGGCTTAAGTTCATCGCTAAGGGATTAACCAAGTTTATATGCTGTCTCTATCTCCCTCCGAGCGATAGAACCTACCCAAGCTTTTTAAAACACTAGCTACCACCTTTGACTCAATACAGGTCGATCATCCCAATTCAGAAAGAAAACACCAACTGACTCAAACATCGCAAGAAGACTGACAACGAAGGTACAGAAGCTGAAGCATCTGCCATCAGCTGCGGGCTTACTCAACTTATGACGAACCAACTGTCTTACCGAAAAGGAATTTACCCATCTTCTTGGAAAGTCGCTGCAACCTGTTCCAAAAAAAGGCAAAAAAATCATGCCCTCAATCTATAGTCCAATTGCCTTGAGACCAATAATCTCCAGGCATGGAACGTGTAGTCAATCAGCAATTACTCTAGTAGTTTGAGAACAACAGAATAATCAGCGACAGCGAGAGAAATCGACAGGAAATATGGAGTAGGGCAATTGAGAACTACGGAGAGTCTCGAGCGATTACGTTCGATATTTTGAGGGCATTCAACAGAGTTTGGCATGACGGAATGCTCAACAAACTATAGTCTTTCGGACTGCTAGCCTCTCTCTGCAGCTGGCTTGCCAGTTTCCTTAAGAACCGATCTCTGCACTTTGCAATTGATGAGCACATCTCTGACACATTTGACATTGATGCGGGCGTGCCTCAGGCAGCAATATTTTCACCAACTCTGTTCCTCATCTATATTAATGACCTGCCGACCAAGATCAGGAATCCTTAGTACAGTTTTGCAGATGGCAATACCCTTGTCTCCCAATTTAGATCAGAAAAACCTTTACCTGCAACTGAGACTTATCACCGCAGACAGGAGCAGATTACAGCAATTAATAAAGACCTGGAGAAAGGTCAAACTTGGAGCGACAGAATTTTGGTCCAGTTTAATGCAGCGAAGACCCAAGCAGCCACGTTTACCAAGGGGGCCAGCCAATACGGCGGGCCCTGACATCATCACGGCAGTATCCACCATTCCTTCTTCCTCGTCAATCGGACTACTGGGTCAACAGCAGTATGACCACTTTGCTTTACAACAAAAAACAAATAACACACCGTATCAGTTGCTCTTGCTCTCAAAGCGCAAATAAGACCGTACTTTGAATATTTCTAACACATCTTGGGTGTCGCACCAAGGCACACCCGAAAGCTGCTGGATTCAATTCTGAGGAGAGCTGTGTGTTTCGTCGGCGACACGGAGTTGCCCCGGAATCTGGATAGTCTGGAATTCCCGCAGACATGTGACCGCGGTAGAGTGTGTGGTGTCGCGGTAGAATAACCTACTTTCACCGCACATGTTTCCAGGGCATATGTTCCCCTGGCAACCTGTGTCAGACAGTCACGATAGACGGCAAGAGCGCACCAGTTCGACGTACAACTGGAAATGCCTAGATTATCGCTTTACATGAACTCCTTTGTCTGGTGCACTGCATCACTGTGTAACTCACTCCCAGGACATCTGTTTCCCCCTTATTACAACCTACAACTATTCAAGAACCATGTCAATCAACATCTTCGCACGCACACCGCTCGTCGAGCGCCATAGGATTTCCTTTTAGTATGTGTACCACTGCTCTAAACAAGTGACACTTAATTCCTAAGCAATCTGTCCTTACTTTTCTTTGTTCATATTAGCTTTTGGAGTGGCCTCGTTGCGGATTTAATGGTTCAAAACTTTCTTCATTTAGTTTTTTTGAGTTTTTAGGTCTCCTAAAACAAACACGATTAATTAAAGCTCGATGAACTGTAAACGGGAATGAAAATAACAACGGAACAACTCACAATATGACATTTTGGAACAATTATCCTGACCTTATTTTGTAATTCCTACTTCATCGTGAAAGATGATTTCGAGCATTTGCCATCATAAAATGCCGTCTTGTTTCAGCCTTAGTAGATTTGTTTTAATGCAGCATTAATTTTTAATCGTTATCTTGGCTGACATTTCAATAGCCAAATAGGAAAAGTCCCAAAACTTAGTGGTTTGGTTTGTCGGACGTAGTCATGGCTCATGAGGGCATACTATTATTAAAACGTTACAGGATTTTTTTTATATTCCTGTAGTATGCATCTCGGTAGATTAGACAGATACACACTTAATCAGTTTATGTTGCACATTTTAGTGGAATAATAGGACAAATAATTAAGAACTTATTCTCTTTGTTGCTGGAGTATTTATTTAAATTAGGAGGCTTTGCCAAGTCAAAATCTTGACCCTCCTTCTATCCTCTCCATTGATGAAAAACGAACACTCTTAAAAAGTCGGCCATTGTGACTGGCAGTGTGAGGTGTCGCGGTAGAAATAACCTTGTGGTGATCTTCGACCGGACTTATTTTTGACTCTAAGGCAGTACTTTGATATTACCTTAGTGTATTATTAGTTATCCATTGGTGCCTGCGCTCACCCCGTAACTGGGATTTTTCACTGTCTTCATCACAGGTCACAGGTGAGTCACCTTTCGATTTTTGGGCATCTCTCTTTTGTGACTTCACGTGGATTGTTGTTTTTCCATAATTTTCCTTATATTCACCCTTTGAAGCAGCCGAGCTGAGTTCAGCGCTCTAATAGCGTTAACAGATAAAATATTGCTTTTCCCATAGTATCTACTTTTTGCCTGTAAATAGTCTCTTGTATTACTATGTAAAGTACTTCTTCCGAAAAAAAGTTCCTTTTTTATGGGAGATGCCGATTGGTCAATTCAGCTGATCGAACCATTCATTCCAGATAAGCACATTTATTTTAATATTTTAATTCCTGGTTAATTCTTAACGCTATTATAGGCAGCTTTTAAACTATTTTTTAATTTGACCATAGGTATAGTTTTACATCAAGTAAAATACATTTCTCTGAAAATGCCAAAGTTTAAGACATGCTATTTTTTCTCCGCCGTTTCTTTTTGTGTATAATATTTTTAACGTTACTTCACTGTCATTTTAATTTAAGGCAAGTCTAACAATTTTCATTACCAGAATTGAATAATGCGATCTGTTACGATTTCATGGGTGTTTTTCAGCGTATTGTAACTGGAATTTCGTTAGTTCACTGGGCGTAATACCGCCCAGTGAACTCAGAATGGATTTCGTCTTCCCCTTTCAATGTTTAGTATTGTTTAATATCAAGCTAAAACTCTTCGGTTTTCTGCTACTTTCAACCTGATACAAATGATATTAGTTTCATATTATATATTTATATTTACATCTACAACTCTTCTTATGAAATTTTTAGTCTAATTTAACATTGTTTTATCCGATTAACTATGCAATCTAAGTAATACAAGTAATTTCCCCAAATTCCAATACCAGAAAAATCAAGTAACCATGCTAATTTCTAATAACGCCAACATTTTCCATATATTTGCAGTAGAGATTAATTAATATGTGTTCACAATTCTTAATTAATTTAGTTACTGAAATGCAAGCTATTGCTGCTCATTTTAGAAAGTTAGAAGATACTAAGGTTTGTAAAAGACAACGCAATACTAATTTTCGAAATTGCAGAGTAGCTAAACTTGGAGAATGGATTCAATAAAATTTTACGATACATGCATTTGGCAATTTGACTTTTTGAAATGCTTCGGATATATATGTTTGTAATAATGTAGAAATGTATATTTGCTATTCAAATTTTAGTCCTCCCAATACGAATTTTGCCGAGTTCTTCATTTGTTCAATAGAAAAGCAGATGATTTGGCTTTTAAATTCTCTTCTGACTGCAGAAAAATTAGAAATTCTAATGACTCACTAAAACATAATATCGGATTATGAAACAAAATATGATTCGCAATTCATACGAACATAAATTGAAACTCTTCGAGATTTTATACTCGAAATATTTTATCTCCGGAGGATTTTCAAGAGAATCTGCTCCCTTTAAATAGCTTGTAAGGCAGGGAAAAACCCCTATAGCTCTCCAAAACGGCACTACTTGTAGTCGGTGAGACAGTTATTTCCAGGTATAAATCTGATTTGATTACTCTCCTATTTTATTTCCAATAGAGGAAACATATCGTCAATTCTTGCCCAAGTGTAACATGATGCAGAGGCCGGATTACAAGCTATTGAAGAGAAGTATAGAGCGAACGCGATAATCATGAGGGTAAAATAGGCAATGGAGATATTGTCTTGCTAATATAATCATCTGCGGTTCAAAGCATTTGCGTCTCTCAGATTAATTTACTACCTGTGTATAAAGAGACTCGTTAAGATACATATTTTTTATTAAGATATAAGTATCAATTCAAAATCGCAGCAGTCAGTCAATATTAAAGATTGTTATGGTCATGACAGGTTTAACATGTTTCAGTGTGGCTAGTCCATTATAACCTTTTGTTTTGCAAACTACTTATTTTTCATTATTATGATTGGTCGTAGAAACTCACCATTAATGAGTATTACGACACT
>JAEQML010073044.1:0-15170 GCA_016904865.1 Pissodes strobi
ATAATTAATTTCGGGAGAATGGGAAGAGCTACAGGGTCGAAATTTTTATCATAGGGGGCTACCTTTGACCACATGGAAACGGGGCTCTAATTTATGGGGGGATTTTGGGGAAAAACCGTTTTTTGCCGATATCTCTGCAACGAAGCCTCGGATCAAAAATCTGACAAGCGATGACCCTGTGTTGCCGAGTCAACCCCACCCCCCACCTCCCCGGACACCCAAAAATTAAAAAAAATGTGAAAAATTGAAAAGAACGTAAAAAATTGTTAGGGACGTTAATTAAAAGTATTACAAAACGAAATAAAGACAAAAATTAAAAAGTTAGAGAATCGCAGTTTTTGGTGACAAAAAAGCGCAATAGTTCAACTACGAGACCGGGGATGGGAAAAATGGGAAGAATAAAATGCTTATGGAAAAAAATCAAATTTTTTGAAAAAAAAGGGGAAAAAATTAAAAAAAAACAATTAACGAAAAAAAAAAAGAAATTGGTCAGAAAGGTAACGAAAGTATTATAAAACCAAATAAGAAAAAAAAATAATAATAAAAAAGAGGAAAAAAAATGTTCGGAAGGCTACTAAAAGTATTATAACACAATATAAAGAAAAAAAAAATAAAAAAAGTTAGAGAAACGAGGTTTTTCTGTGAATAAAAAGTTGAAAAGAAGGAAAAAAAATTTTTAAAAAATGTTGACACCCACCGGGGCAAAAGTTGAGAAAAAAGCTTTAAAAAACTCAATTTGTAATATCTTTTTCAGAAGCTTCACTTCAGTTGTGTGCTTATAAAGGTGAGGAACATATTTTTTTTGTATTTTAATTAGTATATATCATTGTTCTATTTCATAAGGTTTATGAAATGGAGAAATAATAGTTGATAAGCATTTTTTGACATAAACAACGATTTTTATTATCTTTGTCTACCCGAACAAAAAATTCACGCTTCGCCACTGTTCGGGCCTCTTCGAAAAGACCAATTCAAGGGAAATTTTACTTTTGTCGGGCAACGACAAGTCATTTCAAAATGACATAGCTACATTCTATCTTTTTTTTAACGCCTTAGCCTCAAGCTCAATGATTATATTTTAGTATATGAATACTGCCGGTTTCGTAGTAAAAAATATATATAAAAATAGAAAATTGACCTAATTGCTTTTTTTTGCAATTTCTATCCCTGCAGATGAACATAATGTTACGGGTGGAAATTCTTTTATTTATAAAAGTCATTTTAGGAAGGAATATCGTTTGAAAAATCATCTCTATTGTCTTTTTTTTTTTCGATAAGGCCGAACCTGTCTAGCAGTATTCTAATTGTCATTTAAGGTATTTAGTTGAATGACAGTCGATAGATTTTGACGTGATTACAGATTTTTTCTGTTTATTAATCTAGAAGGATGAGGAAAAACAGAAGAATCGGTTAGTCTTTTTTTTTTCGTAATTAGCCGAAGAAGATTCCCTGGGTGAGAAGAATTAGCTCCCGAAAAGTATTTCATTTTTCAGTTGTACTGTAGAACAAGTAATTTCTACCAGCAGCCATTATGGCGATAATCCCAATTCTTCTTTGAGATATCCAGGAAGGTTTTGGTGCACCCCAGTTATGGGGTTCTAGTTGCGGATTCCCCGTAGGGTTGTTAGAACTTCATGTTTGGAACCTGACGAAATTAGGTTACTTATTAGTTTTGGATGACAGCAGAGGATGATGATTGTCAATTTATGGGCATAGTTTTAACTGGTTAATTAACTGAGACGTTCGGGAACATTTTTCTTCCCTAAAAAAATAGGAAGAAGGAAAAGGAGAACTTCTCTTTGGTTTACAGGAGGTCCCTTACTCAGATAAGTTTTTATTTTTAGTCAATAATAACGTTTACCTGTCAGTGATGTGACAGAATTTTTAACATCGCCGTAGAGACCTTTAATTTAATCAAAATTTAGTATTCAAACAGTGTTTTTAACAGCTTTACAAATACAAATAGTTTATTTCCATAGACATAAATATAAATATGCATCGGGATTGTCATTTAAAGATCTGACGACAAGATTCTCTAAACGGAAGTCCAAACATAGTTCGAATAATTCTCTTTTGACAGATTAACACCCTTTCTATACTGGAGAAGTTTCCCCATATATACAAGCCATAGGCTAAAGCAGAATGCACTGCTGCATAGTAAAAAGTTTTAAGAGTAAACCCATCCACGAAATCCCTCAGTTGCAGAATAGCATAGTTGCTCTGTGATAACTTTCTGCATATTGACTCAACCTGGTCATCCCAAGATAAATGTCTATCCACCATGATTCCCACCAGACCCATCGTTTGACACTAATTTTTTATTTAACCAGAGGTTAAGAAATTCCGGTTAAATTTAACCTCTGGTTAAATCTAAAATTAGTGTCAAACGATAGCTTATGACAAACCAAGATAGGAAAGTGCAAACCATTTTGCTCTATCTTTAGCCGTTTAGATTTTACAGGCTGTCAAACTTGGTAAATGGTCGATTTTCAACTGTCAATATTTCAAAAACAGTAACAGATAAGTATAGGACATTATTTGTGAAATATGTCTAGAATTCTCCGCAAAATCCAAAGATGCAATAATATATAGGGTGTTCCATTTAAAAATATATAACTTTGTTTAATCCCGCATTTATGGGACACCCTGTATACAACAGTGCTATGCCATAAAAAACTTCCCTTCATCCCCTTTATATTTTGTATTGAACGTTTTTTCCTAAATTGTCAGTTGAGAAAGTTAAAGGGGGGGGGGGGGGGGGGTCCAGTTATAGTGAAACACCCGGTACATTAGGAATGTCCATTTTAAGTAGAAAATATGATTCATCTCTATTTCTTAACTTACTCTTTAAAGAGGTCAAATATTCCGCGAAAAGATCAGCATTAAATGAGTTTGCACTTTTCATTATCTTAGTTATTGGTGAGTTTTGTCCACATGATGTTTGTGAAATTTGAGTTCGAATGTTCTAGCATCCCTTAGTTGTCTAAATGGTATATGAAATTGGATTCATTTCAACAATTCAGGATAATTTATATAGTTGGTGATTAATTTGTAGCATAAAATAATGTCAAAATTATGCCTACGTTTTGAGATAGATTGAACATTTAGTGTTTGTTCTAGATCACTGCAATTAATATCTTCCACAGGGATGCTCTTTTTAAACGCTATGTATCTCAAGAACTTTCTCTGGAAACGGTTCAACTTGTCAATATATACCTGATAATGGGGATTCCAAACAACCAAGCAATTTTCCAGGTGTGGCCTAACCAATGAGGTATATAGTAGCTTTATAGCATCTATATTCTTAAAGTCGGATGTGTTTCTTTTAATAAAACCCAAGATACGCAGGGCTTGATTTCGACCGTTTCCCACAAGAACCGAAAATGTGAGCCTATGGTCCACCAAGACTCCCAAATCCCTAATTATATCCACCCTGTTTAGACTGTTATTATTGATGTGGTAGTTGGGGCAATCCCCTATTAAAGATTTACTGAATCTGATATATTTACATTTACTAATGTTTAAGAACATTTTGTTTTCATTACACCATGTATAAAATCTATCAAGGTCTTCCTGTAAAAGTTTAGAACAGTTATCGTTTTTTATTTCTTTAAAGATTTTGAGGTCATCTGCATAAAGAATGAATTTAGAATGGGCGAAACAACTTTCTATATTGTTAGTAAACATATTAAACAAAAAGGGAGATAGATGTGCACCCTGAGGTACTCCAGAAGTCACATTAATATGGTCAGAATAATGATTATTGACCTTTACGATTTGTTGTCTATCCGTTAGAAATGAGCCCATCCAGTCCAACAAAGTTCCCGAAATTTCATAACAATAAAGTTTATTTATTAACAAACCATGATTAATTTTATCCAAGCCCTTCGAGAAAACTGCATATATTTAGTCAACATTTTAACCATTTTCCAGTCTTTTTATAAATAAAATCAGTGTATAAAAGTAGATTTGTAGTTATGGATTTATTTTTGACAAAACCATAATAAGGTTTTTGAATACTTCTTCGAGATAATTTGTAATTATTGCCTCCATAACCTTTGGTATTTGCGAAACTCTAGAGATGGGTCTATAATTTGAAACGTCACAGGTGTGACGTATGTAGTTTTCCATTTGGTAGGGAAAATACCCTAGACAGTGAATTGTTAAAAAGCAGCCATAAAGTTCTTGACAGAGAAAAAGAACATTTCTTCAGAAAGCTAGGAGGAAGATCATCTGGACCAGGCTGCTTATTTGTATTTATATTTTCTAGTTGTTCCCAAATGTCTGATATTTTGAATTTATAAGAGCTTATGTGGAGATCATTTGTGGATAGTGGAGGAGGCATTTTTTGTATATTTATTTCAGTTTCATATACAGTTGAGAAATGCTGTGCAAAAGCATTGGCAATATCAGTTGGATCTGAAAATTCTATATTTTGATAATTAACTAAATTAGGGATATTATTTTGATCTTTTCTTTTGTTTACATATTTCCAGAATGATTTGACATAATTTTTGATACTTTGTTCTACTTTCTTGATATGATTGTCATAACAGATACCAGATACGTCCTTACAAAGTCTTCGAAGTTCACAGAAACTATGATAATTCTGTGTAGTTGGATTGGACTTATAAATTTGATGAGACCATTTTTTTTATAGTGACATCTCTTAGTTCTTGACTGAACCAACCAGGAAACTTAAAATCACATTTAATAGCTATTTTTGGTACAAACTCATTCAGACAGTAATCTATGTCAAAGTCAAAGTCAAAAAAGCTTTATTGTATAAAGAATCATCACATTCCTATTTACAAAGCCACAAAACAAAAACAGAGATTTTTTAAAATGTGTTTGGTGTTTGGTACGCCCCAAACCAAAACCAAAAAAAAAAAGGAATAAGAATAACATGAGTACGACAACCAATGAATATCTACACTACATTTTAAGTTAAATGGTCATCATATTAGACAATACAAATATCAGCCGTTGACCAGCTTCTCAACCATTATGGTATCGTTAGGTAAATTGGTATACTCCATAACATTGCAAGCCTAAATAATATAAACAAAGCAAACTTAATTAGTCTATAGTTTTCTAAAAATTCAACATGATCGTCAGGTATTAAAATCGCACTAAAACGAGGAACGCTGAAATAAGGAACATATATCAATGCAGGTACACTAGAAAGTATCGCGGAAAAATTATTCTACGGTATAATAAGTCTTAGAAACTAGGAGAGCCTGTACCTCTCTTCGAAATATTTTCAGATTTTGAATTTTTCTAATTTTTAGCGGAAGATGATTAAATATTTTTTTACCGTTGTAGAATATTGAATTTTTAGTTTGACTGGAATGAGGTATAGGTAAATTAATTTTAAATGCTTGGCGAGTGGAACGCACTGGGGTTGAATCAATTTCATTCCTGAACTTCTTATAGATTAAGCAAGATGTCTCCAACAAAAACAAACAGGACAAGGTCAAGATCTTATGGGATAGAAATAACGGTCTACTAGAATCCCTAATTCTGGCCCTGCACATATATTTAATGGCCCTTTTTTGCAGAACAAATATTATGCTAAATAAATGCTGGGAGCAGCAATCCCAACAGCTTATGCCGTATCTTAAGTGTGACTCAATTAGGGAGAAATATGCAGTCTTTGTAGCAGTGAAATTCAAGTTGTTCGAAATTACCCTAATCGCATAGCAGCTGGAGCCCAATTTTTTGCTTAGGTTAATAATGTGTGATTCAAATTTTAATCTATCATCCATGTATAAACCCAGGAATCTGCTTACTTTTTCATTATTTATCACTTGGTCTCCAACTGTTATTTCATTAAAATTGCATTTAAAAGTAAGAATGTTTGTCTTTTTGATGTTGAGAGATAAAAAGTTGGCATCTGTCCAATTTTTTTAAAACGACCAAATCATCTTTACCATTTGACTCAAGTTCATTCAAATTTTTGCCCGTCCAAAGTATGGTTGAATCATCCGCAAACAGAGTAAATTTAACCTTTATTGTAATACTTGGTAAATCATTAATATATATTAAAAACAATAGCGGACCAAGGACAGATCCCTGCGGAACTCCTGCTCGAATTTCCAGCTGTTTGGAAGACTTATTTTTAAAACTTACCGTTTGGAGGCGCCCAGATAAATATGATTCAAACCACTCCAAAGCTTTTCCCCTTATCCCATACTTTTCGAGCTTGAGCAAGAGAACTTTATGATCCACACAGTCGAATGCCTTCGACAAGTCGCAGAAAACCGCTGCGGCTACCTCACTATCAGACTAAAATATAAACTTACAAGAAATGAAAAAATAGCGTCATTTGTGCTTTTTGATTCCTGAAAAACAAATTGTTCTGTGCACATTAAATTATATTTATTTAGAAAAGAAAGTAACCGATTTTTCACTAATCTCTCAACTATTTTCGAAAGAGCAGGTAATAAAGATATTGGCCTAAAATTGGAAGGACAATTTGAGTCACCTCCCTTATATAAGGGTATCACAGTCGCTATTTTTAAAAACGAAGGGAAAATTCCAGATAAAAACGAGTGATTTATACACTCCGCAAGTACTGCTAAAGCATTATCAGGCAGACTCAAGAAAGCTTTGAGAGACAGCCCATCCCATCCTGTGGCCTTTTTATTCTTCAATGCAGAGAATGTATTTTTTATTTCACTCATATTTGTCGGTGCTAGAAAAAACGACTGAGAAACATCAATATTTTGCAAAAACTGTCCAAAATCATGGTTTGAATTTATTCTAGAGTTTAAATTTTTTGCCACAGAGCAATAAAATTCATTAATTTTATGACAATCCAAATCCGAGTTAACAGTTGTGGTTTTGTTTTTGCCTCTCAAGTTGTTAACAATTTCCCAAACTTCCTTCTGTTTATTTACCGAATTTTGTATACGATTATTAAAGTATTGCTGCTTAGCAGATTTAATAGTTTTCCTAAATGTTTTACGATAATTATTAAAATAAAGCACAAACCAAGCTTTATCTAATGCATCATTTTCTAATATAATGCAAGGCGCGCATATTTCTTGATGATATTTTTAAACCCCTAGAAAACCATAGTTTTTTAATTTTATTGTTACACACAAATGTACGGAGGGGAAATGAATCATTAAAAATTGTGTACAAAAGGGAATGAAATTCCTTCAACGGTGCCTCAGCATTTAGAACCTCTGACCAGTCAGCATTCTTACATGTCATTGAAAACCTATTATGATTTTTTTCTCGTAAACAATCTGCGTTGTTGTTCGCAGGCTCAACATTACTTAAACTAACCAAAAAATTGCACACAATTGCCTCATGATCAGACAATCCCGCATTGATAGTACCACAATCAATATTTACACTGTCAAAGCTACTGCAGATATAGTCCAACCCTGTGGCGAAATTTGATGTGATACGTGTAGGCTACTCTACATGCAGTTTTAGATTAAAAGTATTCAACATTGCTATCAATGATTGAGATGAAGAGGAAGCTGTATCAAGAAAGTTTATGCTAAAATCCCCTGTCAATATTGTTGTTGCATGTAGAGGCAGCCGTGATAAGAGAAGTTCCAACCTATAAATAAAAGTCTTTTCGTCACTAGTGGGTGGTCTATAAATACACAAAATATAAAAATCAAAGACGGGACAACACACCATTGAGAATTCAAACTCACTTATCATTAAACTTATTAAAGTTAGCAAACATCAAAAATTCTAGCATTTTTCTGTGAGCAAATATCAATGTCCCACCATGAACAGTGTTAGATCGGCAATAGCTCGATAACAAGACATAGTCGTTCAAAAAAATTGGTTGATCCTCCTTGAGCCAATGTTCTGTGAGGAGAACAAAATGTGGATAGTGAATATTATCGAGGAAAAGGTTAAGATCATCAATTTTATTTCGTACAGATTGTATATTCAACAACATTAAAGAGAATTTTGAACCATGCGATGTAGTTCTAAAAAATCATTCACACCTACTCCCGGTTTCGCGTCTGTTACAGGTAAATTTTTTTCTGATTTGTTGCCCAAGCTGTCAAGTATATCACTCGAGCAAGAAGATAAAGGAACTGCTCTAATAACAATACGTGATTCAAGCGAGTAATCACAAATGTAAGAAATGAACACTTTACATAATGACACATTTTTATACCTATAACCGCGCGCAGCACGATAATTCTCTACCACCCGACATATTATTTTTTTTTATTACAAATTCCGACAGACATCTTTGAAGCTCTTCACAGAGATCCATGTTTACAGTCTTATAATCATGTTTATAACAAAAAATTAGATTTGTAAAACTACCCACAGCCAACAAAGTAAAAAGATCATTAGGTTTTAAAAAACTTATCCTATTTATATTTAACATTTCTACAATGAAATCCCTATGATTAAAAGAAGTAGCCAACTTAATGTTTTGAGCCAATTTTTTTAGGGGCACACCTGACATTACCATGCCATTTAAATCAAATAATTTACTGTCCAAAGTCTTTCTTAAGTACATTGAGTAGTTTCTGGCACTACTGTCCCCATAGACCATAATTTTTCTTTTTGTTGTAGTATTGTTCGCCACGTTGTTGTCAATAGAGTTATGAATTGAGTTAGCAGAGCTGTTAATATGCGGAGAGAATGCTAGCTGTTCAGCGGTATTCATTTTTCTGCTCTCTTTTGGGAGATTACTGCAGGAAACACTTTCCTTTCTCCTTTTACTGTGCTCATTCCCCGGTTGTTCCAATGTATTTTTATGAGAATGTAGCTTCCGAAGTTCATCTTTAAGTCTACCAATCTCCAAAAAGTAAGCCTGATTTTCCTTTTCTAATGTTCTGATTGAGGATATCATATTTTTTATTGAGAATGTTCAATTCCTTAATGTCATTTTGAAAACGGGATTGTTTTTCATCGCAGGCCAATATTGTGTCCTCCAAAGATGTATTTTGATTTGAGATAATGGTAAGCTCGTTTCGTATGGTTAACAGTTCCTCCCGTTTTTTATTTAATGCTTCCACCATTTTCCTATCTGTGTCATAAACTTCGTCCTCAAAATCTTGGGTCTTTTTTCGTTGTTTTTTAAGTGATTTTTCTCTTTCTTTTACACTTAGTTTCAATTCAGCTGTCTCATCTTGAAGAGTAACTATCATTTCGTCCTTTTCTTGCATAATGATTTCCATTTTATCGTTCGTTTTTTGTAGTTGGTGTTTAAGGTCGTGGTTTTGACTTCGCAAATTATCATTTCTCCATTGACTTGTATAAGTTGTGGGTTATCAGCGACAGCAGATTTTTTGCACGAATCGTAACAATAAATTTTGTGATTCCCTAGTTTTACATGATTTTTGAAATCACGATCTATGATTAAGTAAAATCTATCTACCGCATCATTAATATCACAGGCTAAAACACAATCCCAATCAACATTCAGCAAATAATAATTTATCAAAGTATAGTCACAGTTACCAAAATCAAATCTATATTCCACATGGTTATCAGAAGAACTGTGTATGTCATAAACCTTAACATCGAATAACAAAGCTGGATGATATTTATCACATTTTACCAAGCTATCCCAAGCAGTTACTACTTTTAAGTCACAATTATTTGTAAATATCAAATCTAAAAATACATTATTTACATTCGGAATGTTATTGACCTGTTTTAAATTTGAGTAACACATAGTTGCCGTTATACATTCATTAGCTAAATTATTTTTAATCTTTGAATAATTATAATTATCGTTTTCAAAGAAGACTAAGTTAGGTAGATTATAATCACCCATTATGTAGACAGATACATCATCAAAATCATTCGTAAAATGTTCAATGTTCCCCGCATGGAGTTCATATTCTCCAACATTTGTCTCAGGTGGAAAGTAAAACGCACAAAACACAAAAACACGGTTTCCCACATATACCCTCACCCACAATTCTTCTTGTCTAGCTGATGGATGAGGAGAGTTTAAAATTTTTACTTTCAGGTTGTTCTTAATACCAATCATAACACCTCCCCCTCGGTTTCTTCCGGTTGCACTCTGATCCCTATCCTTTCTAAAGATTGTATAGTTCTGTAACCCAAACTCAGCATTGTAAAAATCATCATTTAACCAAGTTTCCGTTAGTATTAGCACATCATATCCTGATATATTTACATTCTTTGAAAATTCCTTAGTTTTTGTACGAAGACCTGTTACCTTTTGGTAGTAGATGGAAAGGCTTTTAGTATTTAGTTGTGCATATTCATCAGGTAAGTCTTTGGACTTTAGTAGGGTCTCCCGTAATGTTGCGCTCTGTGAAAATTTCGAGGCGTGTTACAGTAATTTCGAGAATAGCCATGCCATTGATTGTTGTAAGATCTTGTGTTGGATCCAAACACAAAGGGTTTTATTATAAAGCTTATTTTCATCCTGAGGCTTTATTGCTAATTTAAAAGCAGATTGAGCATAAGATTTTGATTCTATCTTGTCACAGCTCAAGACAGTGATCTGGTTTTGTTTAAGGTACTTCATAAGAGTTTGGTTGGACACATTTAAATCCAAACCATTGACATAAATCCATTGACGTTCCTCTGCTTTTAGAGCTGGTATATCATTGTTTGTCCCTCTCATCATCCTAGAAGTTGAGCCAGATGTCATGATAGGGGTTTTTTGTGGGAGATTATCGGAGCTAGAGTTTATTGTCTCTGGCCGAGCAATGGCATCAGATACCTCCTGCCTAGTTATAGGTTTCCTCCTTAGTGATGACTTTGGGATCCTCTACAATAATCTTTGTGCTGTTGGAGTCTTTGTTTAGCAAATCAATAATCTTACTTTTCTCTTCAATACATCTGATTATAGTTTATCCAATTTGTAATTCTTAATGTGATAGCAATTTGTCGTCCAGCGCCATCTGCCGATCTTTAAATTGAATAACAAAAACGCGTCCAATTTCAAATCGGAATTTAGCAGTAGTTTTAACTGGATTACAGGCAGTAGAGAGTTATAATTTGGTATAACAATAACAGCCACATTTTAAACTGGAATTCAGTCCGAGAAACTCTTACCAGTTATTGAAATTAAAATTAAAAAAGAAGCCAAATTTCAATATTTACAATTGGACCTGGTTTAAATAGGCATGCATGTTATGATAGCCTTTTAACAATTTTTCAATACAAATATTCACTCATTTCAAAATATGAATATGAATATCAAAATGCATTGTTTTAAATGTCAAGGCAATTCATCCCACTTCACTTAAAACTGGCGACACCGCTTTCTTGGGGCATGTGAACATTAGTAGAAATATTCAAACAGTTGATGCATGTCCCATATAAAGAGCTGTAAAAATACTAAATCACACCAAATTTGGATTCTTGGGCAAAATTTTTAAATAAAATAAATACAGTTTTTTACCTGCCATCATATCCTCCGCGTCAGAGAATTCATCTTCTGGTTCTGGTTTATTTGTGTGTACATCTCTCATGTGGGCTTCGAATGTCTTCTGCCGCCTAACAGACAATACATAAATTATGACACTTTTACTGCAATTCCGTGAAAAGTATCATCATACTCTTAAAGAGTTTTATAGCTATTTAAAATGCCACTTTTTTACCATAATTGCTATTTTAATTATCTCACCTAAAGGTTTTATTACACTCGATGCACTGCAAACTTAGCAAACTAGACAACAAGGTTTCTTGGGGTTCTTTTTCCTCGACTAGAACTTTCCGGTCCTGTTTGGGAGGGGGCGAAGCCTTTTTCTTCTTTTCTTCAGGAGACGGGGCGGGAACGGCAGGAGAATCAAGGATTGGAGGACCAGCGAGGCCACCAGGTTCATAATGTTTCTTCAAATGTTCAAAGAACCTGAAATTATTGTCAATATAATTTGACTTCCATGTTTATAGACTGAATTTAGCGATAATACAAAACTGTATACCTACTTTAATTGATCTACAAAAGGTGTATTGCACAACTGGCACGAAAACGGAGAGTTCACAGGCAATTTGGCAGCGTTGCAGGTACCCTCGTGCTGTTGGTATTCGTCGTTATTCGTGAAAACGTCATTGCAAAAACTACACGTGTATCTCTTGGTTGATACGGTGCTGTTTTTCCTCAGCTTCCTGCTGATCCTCTTTTTGTGAGGCAAAGATTTCTTGGAGGACCGATGATCATTTCTAAAAAAAGTGAATCAGGTAACTTAAAAAATGAAATAAAAGCTCGATTTGCATTGCAGGAGATTGCCCCCCAATTTTAATTAATTTTCGTTACAGAAATTGATATAAGAATAATTTTGTATAATTTCGACCTTTGTACATAAACTGCTGTATTTTACGTGCAATAGATTATTTACAAAAAATCAACTTGCTCACCTAAAAGACTCTCTGTCAGAATCAGCTTTTTCATCATCATCTTCCTTCTCGATAATTTCAATTTTGCTGTCATTAAGGTGAATATGATGCTGTGGTTCGTCTTCAACACTATGCACAGTTTGAATGGGTAGGTTTTGATCAGTGTTATCGACGATTCTGACATTTTCCACGATTTTGTGAACACCCTGCTGATCGATGTAGATGTTGTCTGAGTTGACAATCTTCAAATATTGTGGGTTGCCAGTCGCTTTATCTTGGGTAAGGATCAGTTGTTGATGTTCTTCAAGAATCTTATTTCCAGCTGAAAGAATACGTGTGGTATTATAGAGTGTATAAAAATGGACGAGCAGAAATGAAAGACACATAAAGATTTTTCATATAACTTGTATGAGATACTTTTTGAATTAATGTACAAAATTACCATGTGGCCGCAATTTCATACTTTTTACACCAAAAAAAAAACTGGACAGCAAAATGTACTCTAATCTCTTGGACTATTAAAATATAATATCCGAGATTTTGTAACTGAGGTCACTCTTAAAATAATCTTTCAACTTTCATGGCAATGTCAATATTGCCAAATAAATTTCATATTCTCCTTATAACCCAAGAACTGACTATTTTTCGACGCACATACCTCAACAATACTCCTGAAATTTACCATTATCAAAACCAATACATTGATTTACTGACTCGCTCATTTCTCAAAGTGTAAGTGAGCATATTAATTTTTAAAATGCCTATATCTCAAATCATCGAAAATTATCAAACAAATTAATTCATTAAAAATCTTTTCCAGGTAAACAACAGGGCCGTTACTTGAACTTTTATGATTCATATTATATGACTGAATAAATAACTTTGTGTAAGTTGTCCCTCCACAGTTTAATAAATACCTAATATTTCTTTAGAATTTGCCACTCACCAATCAAAGGAGGAAGTGCCGCATCTTGTAACTGTTGCTGCTTCTGTTGTTGACTGAGCTGAACAGCGACTAATGCAGCAGCAAGGTTTCGATCTTCTTCCGTTAACTCTTGGGTCAAAATATCTGCAGAACTAGTTGAAAATGATTACTAATTATTTGTCGATCAAATTTTTTTACATACCTAAGCTAACCCAGATAATATCATTTCTAACAAGATATATACATTTTCATGTTAGAAAAAAAATGTTAAGTAAGTACTCTATTAGGAAAATGCTAAACAGCCTTAGCTTTTGGCTTAATAATCATAAGACACAGGTAATTTAACTAAAATAAAACAGAATAAAATGTGATAGATGACCATACAGAGTTATCTACTTCTTATTTTATATTTATGTACTTAAACTTAAAATGAATAAAAAAAAACTGATCAGGAAATTAAGTATCTTCTTACCCGTAGGTTACTGGTATAAAATCATTTCCTCCTAGGTCCACAACTAGACCATTGTGGTTTTGCAAAAGTTCGGAACTGATAATTTGTGAATTATCTGTCAGTCTAATATACTGAGGCCCGTCAGCTCCCTCAGATGTTATGACTACGTTTTCCAATATCTCTCGCCCCTCTGCGTTCTCCATGATGTCTTCGATTAAAGATAATAATAATGAATTATATATATTCTCCTCGACTTTATTTTCTGTGCAAAAATTGATGACAAAAATGCTTTACTTGGATAATCACAAGTTGGTGTGTGGATTCATGCAAGCCGAAAGTGAATTATATTTTATTCACTTTCTGATTCAAAAATTGGGGTATTTAAATTTTAAAAAACATCAGTTACCTATAAATTCAAACTTAGCGCCACCATCCGATTTGTGGCGTTGACACGACGTCCCAGGGACAAGCTTTTACAGTATTTTAGCTCGAGCTAGAGACCAAAATCTCGAGATAAATGTCCTGCAATCGATCTGGAAGGCCAAAAAACTATCTTAAAATATTACGTACGATGTCTGATTTATGGATTTCACCCAAATTTTCAAAACTTTTCACTTTAAACTAGGATAACAGAACAAAAAGTGACAACAGTGCACACAGAAACGCCATCAACAACGCGAGAGGTCCACGGCGTTGCCAACAAAAACATGGCTGAATCGCCTTCAATTCGGTTGTACATTTTTACAATAGCATGAAGAATGTGTTATTTTTCTTGATGAAAAGAGGCTAAAATTTCATAAAAACTGCTGTATTGATTCAGAAACAGCCTAATTTATCCTAGATTTATGGAAAATTGGTTCTTACCAAATTTGGCAGCATTGTTTGATTGAAAAACGATATACTAGGACAGAAACCTGTAACTCACCAGTGATGCTAATACTGAGCGAGAGATGACGCCAATGCACGATCGGAAATTCTGAGAATATTTGAAGCGAAAATTAGAAAGCGTATATTTCAAAAATTATAGATTTGACAGATTAATCTGGTCCTGAAAAAGAATACCCGTTTCCGAGAACTCGGTAACAGGCCTTCAGAGTTGCGCGCGCATTACATCAGATAAATATTAAGGGGGCATTACATTGTTGAAAAACATAGCAGCGTTTAGGGCACCTACTATTTTGTCGATGCGAATGCTGCGGACATGCGTAATGGCCGAATGTATCAGAATTATCCATGTCCAAGAATCGTAAACTCTGCACTGGGCGGCAGATTTAGCCGATTCGGCAATCCTATTGGAGCCCTTTCACACGAGGATACTGTATGCCAGATACGCATATCCGAGATACAGGATACAGGTTAAACATACATTCAAATGGACCTATTCACACGGCACGAGCGACGCATACAGAATCGCGATTCCGAATTTCTGTATCCCGGCAACTTCAGCCGCCGGACCCTGAATGCGTATGCCGC
>JAEQML010073045.1:0-15169 GCA_016904865.1 Pissodes strobi
TAGTCAGAAATAAAACTTAACTTAATAAATGAAATAAGAAGAAAAAATAACAAAAAAATTAAAAAAAAAGTTAGAGAAACGCGGTTTTCGACAAAAAAGGCAAAGAAATTCAGCTACGAGGTCGTGGATGGCAAAAATGGGAAGAAAAAAATGCTTTATGAAAAAAAAAACAAAATAAAAAGAAAAATGGGAAAAAATTGAGAAAAACGTAAAAAAACGGAAAGTTAAAACGAATTAATAAAAGAATTATGAAACGAAATAAGAAAAAAAATAATTATTAATTATTATTTATTTAGCATGATAGCTATGTGGAAAAAGCATTACAAACATTTTAAAGCTTAAAACTAGCAAATACAAATAAAGTAAAATAGGAAAATGCTCTAAAATAGAAAAAGTCTAAAAGTGAACAACAAAAGAAACAAAATATTGGTCGGAAATAAAAGTATTATAAAACGAAATAAAGAAAAATAATAATAATAAAAGAAAAAAGTCAAAGGAACGCGGTTTGCGGAGAAAAAAAGTTGAAAAAAACAATAAGTTGAGAAAAAAAGCTTTAAAAAAATAAAAACGTAATTCCTAATACCTCTTTCAGAAGTTTCACTTCAGTTGTGTGCTTATAAAGGTGAGGCCCACATTTTTTTTTACTTTATCTCTAACGACCTTTACATTTTAGGTTATTATTCTGGTTAGTCTGTGTTTTCCTTTATAGTTGCATTTTATGTGTCATTAACGTTTGGTGTTTGTCGAGCAGAGCAGTCGGTATAAAATTACGCTCTGTTATTTTTGCTGATTTTTGTGGGTTAAACTAACCGTAAAATCGCCATTTTTTCGGTAGCGAGTCTTTTTGAGGTGTAGAAACATTTTCTGCACTTTTCGTGGCTCATAAACAAGTTAAATTAGTGAAAAATAAGGATTACAGTGTAGACAATAGTTAACAAAAACCGAATTTAAACAAACCTATCGTGAGGCCAACGAGTGTGCAGTGATGGACTGTGGAACTATAGATGATGACCCTGGTGGTACATCGGGTTCACACTGTTTTATATGTAAGGTAGTAATTGATGACATAAAAACTGTTGTCCAATGTATAACATGCAAAAATTACTTTCATGGAAAATGTGAAAATATTGATTTTCGAGGCTTTCATATGAAAAGAGCAACCTGGAAATGTAAACAATGCGTTGAGTCACAACCTGAAAACAAAACCGAAGGTAAGCCAGAAAGATCAAGGAAAAGGAGTAGGGTGGAGGACTATATTGATCAAAACTTAATTGAGGGAATGAATGAAACTTTAAATTATTTACTTAAAAATACAAAAGAGTTAAATCACAAAATGGATCAACTATTAGCCGAAAATCAAAGCCTTAAGGCTGAAATAACCAAACTAAAAGAGGTTAAATTAAATAATAATAGTGTTTCTTTCGCGTCAAATGTCTCCTATGCATCAGCAGTATTAAATCAAGCGAATAATAATAAGGTCTTAGTTATTAAGCCAAAAGGATCGCAAAGGGATGTTGGACAAATCAAAAAGGACTTGCAAGAAAAGGTCAATCCTAGCGAAATAGGCATTGGAGTCTCTATGGGTCGTGCTACTAAAAATGGAGGTCTTATACTAAGCTGTGGAAACGAGAAAGACATATCTACCGTGCAGTCAAGTATTCAAGGTAAACTAGGGGAAAATTATGAAGTTGAAAGGCCGAAAGTACATGAACATAGAATCAAGGTAGTCGGTGTGCATGAATCTGAACATAGTGTTAGTGATGAAAATATTATAGATCGAGTTATTAAACAAAATGAACTAAATCATAATGACAATAATTTAAAATTTAAAATACTTAGGAGAACTAATGTTTTTAATAAAAAGTTTAATTTAATTCTTGAGGTAGACTCAAATTCTTATAACTCGTTTGTAAATAAACAAAAGATAAATTTGGGCTGGAATCGATATAGAGTATACAATGAGTATGGAATAATTCGTTGCTTTAATTGTAATAAATACGGGCATTTCCAAAAGGAATGTAAAGAAAAAAAATCATGTGCAAAATGCAGTGGCGAACATGAAATGAAAGATTGCCCTAATAATTTTGTTAAATGTATAAATTGTGTTACGTCTAATGAAAAATATGGTTTAACTCTAAAAACTGATCATACTGTCTGGGATTTTGCAAATTGTGAAACTTATAAACGTATTGAGAAGATTCAAAAAAATAAATTTATGCAGTAGCAATTAAATAAAACATCAGATTTAAGTTCTAGTATTGTATACTTTAATTGTCAGGGATATTTAAATAATAAAGATCACATAGACGCGTTGATAAGTGATTGGAAGCCTGTAATTGTTTTCTTGTCGGAAACTCATGTACATGCTGATATTGGTATGGCTGAACTGTCTATTGATGGCTACAAAGTTGAACAATGTTTGACAACAAATAAAAGAACTGGTGGTGTCATGGCCCTAATAAAGAATGGTTTAAAATATAGTTTAAGGGATGTACAATGTATACAGGATTATGTGTGGTTATTGTCGATCGAAGTGTGTTTGTCCAGAGTAAGATTTCTTTTAACTGTATTGTATCATCCACCTCAAAATGAAAATGCTAAGTTTGTTGACTTTTTTAATGATTATCTTGGACAGGTCAGTGATTTTGTCGGTAGTAACATTATTTTTGGAGATTTTAATTTTGACTTGTTAAAACCATCATTTTACAGCGATAGGATCGCATCGATTATTTATTTAAATGGATTCTGTCAAATTGTTGATTCTCCAACGCGCATCACGGACAGAAGCAAAACATTAATTGACTATATCGT
The DNA here is from genome assembly GCA_016904865.1 of Pissodes strobi. Lineage (NCBI taxonomy): Eukaryota > Metazoa > Arthropoda > Insecta > Coleoptera > Curculionidae > Pissodes > Pissodes strobi. Next base: position 2,812 of record JAEQML010073045.1, read on the forward strand.
AACTGATAACAAGAATTTTCCATTTAATGTGCACCTCACACCCAAAATTAGTGATCATTGTATTTTGTCTGTTCATCCTAATCAAAAATTTAAATTAGACTGTGATACTAGTATTTACCATAGATCTATGAAAAATTATAATTTGGATCAGTTGCAGGATGGCTTGTTGAATAGCACTTGGAATGAAGACAGTGGTGATGTCAATGTTTTGGCGGGTGTTTTTGTAAATAATATATTAGGTGTTTTAAATGTAATGTGTCCCGTCAAAAAAATTGTGATAAAACAAAGATATATGCATAAGGCTTGGATCACCGAGGACATTCGACAGAGTATGCATGAAAGGGATAGATTGTATGCTAGAGCGGTTAGAGGAAATAATAATGAATTCTGGACAGAATATAAAGTGAAGAGAAATTTAATAGTTAGTAAAATCAAAATTGAAAAAGATAAATATTATAGAAATGTGATTGATAATAATAGAAATAATTCTCAGGAAATGTGGAAAAATCTAAAAGTTTTGCTCCCTGGGAAAAAATGCACATTACCTGACGAAATAAGTTACGAAGGCCAAAAAATATCTGATGATTTTCTTATTGCTGTGAAGTTTAATGAATACTTTATACAAAGTATTCAAGAAATTTTAAATAGTATTCCTTTATGTTCCCTCCCTGATCAAAATCCCGTTAATACACCTAAGGTTTATGAAGAATTTTCTAACTTTCAACAATTATCTATGTACGAGATGAAAATGATATTGCAAAAAATGAAAAACGTGGGTGGTGGTGTGGATGGTATTTCGAAAACGGTCTTGTGTGATTCATGTAGTGTGATTGGTAATCGTCTCCTAAATATTGTAAATACATCGCTCGCAAATGGGCAATTTCCAGACGCTTGGAAGGAATCAACGGTCATTCCTGTCCCCAAGGTAACTAATACAATCTTAGTGAATGAATTTCGACCGATAAATACTGTTGAGGTATATGAAAAAGTCCTGGAGCTTGCCGTAAAAAAGCAGCTACAAGCACACTGTGATAAAAACAACATATTGGTGATGAGTCAGTCCGGTTTTCGTGAACATCATTCTTGTGAGTCTGTTGTCATTGGTGTTTGTGATGTATTTCTGAGAGAAATGGATAAGGGTAATTTTGTTCTGGCAGTGTTCTTGGATTTTAGAAGAGCGTTTGAGACAGTCGATAGGAAGATTTTATTGAACAAACTTACTAATATTGGTATTAAGCAAAGAGTTTTGAGGTGGTTTGAATCATATTTACGAAATCGGTTCCAAAGAGTTAAATATAAGAATTGTACATCTGATCTCTTGCTGGTCGAACATGGGGTGCCACAGGGAACTGTCTTAGGTCCGCTGCTGTTTTTGCTTTATATAAACGATATGGTTGAAGTCGTAAAGAACTGTAAAGTTGAACTGTTTGCTGATGACGCCATGATATATATAGCTGGTAATGATATATTCCGAATGCAGGAGATTGTTAACGGGGACTTAAATAATTTGTTTAATTGGCTATGCGAAAACAGAATGTGTTTAAATACGTCCAAAACAAAATTTTGTTTATTTGGGAGTAAACATAAATTAAAGAATGTAAATGTAGATGATATGAATATTATAATAAATAATACTAAGATCGACCATGAAAAGCAAATTAAATACCTGGGTGTTGTTTTCGACAGTAACCTTAACTTTCATACACATGCGGAATATATAACTAGAAAGTTTTCAAAAAAAGTTAGTTTCATTTCAAGAGTGGGCAAACATTTGTCATTAAGCACAAAAATGTTATTATATAACAGCCTTGCGGCTCCCCATCTTCAGTTCTGTTCAACACTTTTGTATGGTTTACCATCTTTTAGGGTTCAACAATTACAACTAATCCAAAACAGAGCCATGCGAATCATTTTGAAATGCAATAGGTACACGCCAGTATCAGTTATGCTAAATGTGACAGGTTTATTACCGGTCAAACAAAAGATAATGTTTAGTGTCTATGTATTTTTGTTCAAGATTAAAAACCGATTATTGCCAAAATATATATATGATAAAGTTAATTTTTTTAAAAATGTACATAGTTATGGTACTAGAAACTGTAACGATTTTGTATTGTCCGGGAAATGTAGAACTAGTCAAATGTTGAACTCTGTTTTGTATGGAGGCCTTTATGATTTTAATTGTTTACCCAAGACTATAAAGGACTGTGATAATATTAATGGTTTTAAAAAAATGATTAAGGCACACTTGTTATCGTCTTAGTTTTGTAAGTTTTATTTATACATATTTATGTGTTTATTTTTATCTTTATTTTATTAATATGTTCCATGTCATAGTTATGTAAGTTTTATTTATACAAATTTATGTGTTTATTTTTATCCTTATTTTATTGATATGGTCCATGTCTTAGTTATGTAAGTTTTATTTATACAAATTTATGTATTTATTTTTATCTTTATTTTATTGATATGATCCATATTTTTATATTTTTAACTTCTTGTAATAATTTACGTTTATGGTTTAATTAGTGTAAGTTATTTAAAATATTTTTCCCCTCTGTTTTTATATGAAGCTTTTATGCTTAATAAAGATTATTATTATTATTATTATTATATTTAAGTTCTTTTCCTTTTCTGCATTCTTTTCAGCTTCCCCACCATACAGCCAAAATACCTAAACTATTTAAACGAAAGCTGACACCGCTGTATTAATAACACGTTATAACGAATATTTCTCAGGACTTGCCATTAATAGAATGTTGCCAGTTTTATTCATAATAATTAATAAATTTTGCATATATGTTGATCCTTATATTGGGAATACACGCAAGAATTGATTTATAAAAATGCATTTTACTACACCGGGGCTCTAATTTAAGGGGGGATTTTGGGGAAAAAAACTGTTTTTTTGCCGATATCTTGGCAACGGAGACTGGGATCGAAAATCTGACAAGCGATGATCAAGTGTTACGGAGTCATCGGTAGTAGAGGGGGGGGGGGGGGGTGTAGGAATTATACCCCCACCTCCCTGGACACCCAAAAATTTGCGAAAAAATGGGAAAAAATTTAAATAAACGTTAAAAATTGTTCGGAAAGTTAATAAAAGTTTTATAAAACAAAAGTTCGGGAATGGCAAAAATGGGAAGAAAAAAATGCTTTATGAAAAAAAAAAGCAAACATTTTTGAAAAAATGGGTAGAAATTTAAAAAACATAAAAAATGGCCAGAAAGGTAATAAGAGTATTATAAAACGAAATAAGAAAAAAAATTAATATAATAAAAACAAAATATTGTTCGGAAAGTTAATAAAAGTATTATAAAACCAAATAAGAAAAAAAAATTATAAAAAACAATATAAAAATTGTTCGGAAAGTTAAAAAAATTATTACAGAACGAAATAAAGAAAAATAATAATAAAATGTTAAAGAAACGCGGTTTTCGGAGAAAAAAAAAGTTGAAAAAGAATAAAAAAAGGGTCGAGACCGGGGGCAACAGTTGAGAAAAAAAGCTTTAAAAAAAGATAAAAACTCAATTCCTAATATCTCTTTCAGAAGTTTCACTTCAGTTGCGTGCTTGTAAAGGTGAGGCACATAGTTTTTTTTACTTTATCTCTATTCACCTTCACATTTAAGGTTATTATACCCGTTAGTTTTTGTTTTTCCTTTCTGGTTGCATTTTATGTGTCATTATATTTTAGTTTATTTCCATGTCTGCATTCTTTTCAGCTTCCTCACCATACAGCCAAAATTCCTAAACTATTTCAACGAAATCTGACAACGCTGTATTAATAACAAGCTAAGACGAGTATTTCCCAGGCTTTGCCATTAATACAATGTTGCCAGTTTTATTCATAATAATGAGTTTTACATTTATCTTGACCCTTATACTGGAATACACCCATGATTTATAAAAATGCATTTGACTAATGGGCGTACCAATATTGAGAATTAGTCAGTAGAAGTCTTCCTGAAGTGTTCTATTTAAAATAATTGAATAAATGCATTTGTTTTAAACAGGTATCAATGTCGAGAAGAATAGGCGGCAGGAGAGACAAGAAAGAGAAGGATAGAGCAGAGAAGGAATGGGAAGAAGCGTTGCAGGCTGTGATCCAAGATATGACTACCAAAGTTACCAATAAGGAACCCCAAGTTTTGCAAATTGTTATTTATGAAAGTTCTGTCTAATAAATATTATATTATTATTACTATTATTATTTATATACAGTATGTTTCAGGCTTTATGGAGCTACTCTTGTGTACCAAAATGCGGGCATCGCATTGGTTTTATGGGCCACTCGTTCAATGCGAGCTCGTTGGCCTAGGAAAATTTTGAATCCACCATAGGCGTGCGTTAATGGAAATTTATATTGTCCATTATTTTTGTACATTGGTAATCATCAAACCATGCATTAAAAAATTAATATTTTGGACGAAACTAAATCAGACTAGCATTAAATTGACGATTACAACAATACACTGATTTAATTAGAAATTCCTGATAAAATGGCGACGAAAATTGTATTCCTATTTTTTTTCGTCTGATTTTTCTTACGTATTTTGTTACATGCCCAGCGATGTAGACTTAGTCTTTATGGTTAGTTTGGGTTAGTTAGGGTGGTACTTTTTTGGAGACGACATACGCCGCTCTTTTACACAAAAAGTCTCGCATAAATAACTCAAATGAAAACTTTTCTATGTAAAGAGACTATACGTATTAGGTCAGGTCAGTCAAGTCTTTTGGCGCTGTTGCCAAAATCTATAGGGCGGCTCGATATATCAAAAGCAATGGCTTATAAAACTATACTTTTTACAAGGCAAGTTTGAGTTATTTAGTCGCTGACTAGCCCAAGCCTATATAGAAATCCGTATCACTGTGATTGTGAGGACCAATTTTTCCGAGATAACTTGATCCAACCCAGGCCGAAAAAGTCTATACTAACCCAAACCAAACCTCCGCTTGAAAAGTCCGGTTGGTAGTTAGATATATAAATTTAAAATCCGTCGCCTTTGCTATATCGAGCCACCCTATAGCTTTCGGCAACAGTGCTAAAAGGCTTTACTGATTTAATAAATAAATGCATGATTTATGATATTGAATTTCTCTATGTAATTCTTCTAAAAGTTTAACTGGGTACAAAATTAATTCTGCCTCTCACGGCGTTGATATTAGGATTCCCTTTCTGGGAGAGTCAAAGTTTACTAAATACTATGAGATTCATTCAAAAAGTGTTGTTGCCACTATGAGATTTAAGAGACTGAATGAATTGAAAAAAGAAATAAAGCTAAAGCTAAGATCACGTAAGGGTCTCATAATCGTTTGGCCCCCGTCTAGAGAAAAGCATCATCAATATTAATGAAAACTAATTACTCTTATTAGTCACAAAACACAAAATCGCCCGACACGTGAACTTTGTACCCGGCTTCGGTTCAAAAAGCGAATGCTCGAACGCCACGCCAGTGTATTATTGTCGATCAGAGAGCAGAGAGGATTCTCGAACTTAGTCATGTGTTCATGGCTTTAGAACGCCTTTGTTAGTAGACTGCGTTCCGTGCGAAATGTCGATTGACATGAAATAATGGGAATTTGTGTTATCAGTCAGCACCGATATGTATCCACTGAAAGTTCTAAGAACTTAACTCAGAAAGCTCCTTTGCCTAAAATTGAATATATTTTCATGTTTTTTTTTCTAAAAAAATGTTACCTCAAATATCTAATTTTCCTAAAATGTACCCCTCTGCCCCTATAAATGTTTACTCCTAATAGCCCATTTGTTTCCCTAAAATTCATCTCCCTCCTCCTTTATACATTTTTAATCCAAACATGTATTCCATTTTCTGTCTATTTTCTCGGTTTTTGGTTAAGTTTCGTTTTACTTATTTTTCGTTATTCCGATGATTTTTTTATTTTTATTTTTTTTTTGATAAATATCGTATGTTTTCTATATTTATCGGATTTTCTTCACTTTTAATATATGTAAAAACATAAACGAGCGCGTTACGACCCTTTATGCATGAAGCAGGATTCTCTATCTCCGTTTCCTAAACGGAATAGCTTATTATATTGTCTCTGTCAACAAATTGTCATAAGCTATAGTCTCTAATTCGCCAAAAAGAGCCAGTGTTTTCAGACCCTTGTATGTTAATAACAATTATTATAATTTTTGAAATTAAAACTTCTTTTGACGCGTTCAGAACATTTTTACTTGGGTAGTGAGTAAACTGAGTTATGTACGTATGTAACGCTCAAAGTTGTCTACGTTCAGCTTATTCACGGAAACGGCTTTTTTATGTGGGTGTGTGCCACAGGCCACGAAAGGCTAAAGCCTATAATATACCCGTGAGGGAACCGTGACCTGTTTTATGGCATTGTCCAAGTATCGAAACATGCATACTTGGTGCACGTTACGATTTGGGAGATCCTCAAACATAGACTCGAATTCGAGCCTTCGAGAATTCCTACGTAAGTTTAAGCTAACTAAGGCAGGGTCACGAACCTGCCAGAAAGGCAATCATACAACATCGACCCGCGAGGGCCATTTGGCACGTTACGTGGTTCCACTAAGCCCATGTGGGCCAGGTAGGGGCTAAACCCAATGTGTGCAGTAGAGTATTGCTAGTCTAGTAGCATTAGGACAATATGTAATGTTAACAAACAATAAACTGATGATTGATTGATTGATTGAATTCGAGCCACCCTATACATAGTATGGACAGAAACTTTGAACCTGTTTTTTTTTTAATAGGGACTGTTGGAATTATTAAGGGTTTTATGGCACAGGGTGGTCCATTTAAGAGGGGCCCATACCCTATTTTAAAAACCACGGTGGCTACAAAAAATTTAAATACAAAGGCCGTACCTTTTTTGTACCCCCTCAATCGTCACTTTCTTATAGATATACAGGGTTACGGTTCTCTAAATAAAACATCCCACATTTCATTAAATTCCCGAGTTCCACTTAAAATTCCAAGCATATCTGGCAGGTGATACCATGGATATCAAATCTAGTACCTCGGCAGGTACCATCAGTTAGCACCATCAGATAGCTCTTGACAAGTTAAGATGGGAATGTGAAATTCATTTTAGTCCATCTTTAATGGCCTTCTTGCTACCAAGGTGAAAAATAGCCAAAGTGGCGATTTTCAACTGTTTATTGTTGTGAAACTACTAACTCTAGAGTCTAGAGGTATAAATAACATCACACATCAAATATGCTTAGAATTTCAAGTAGAATCCAAAAATGTAACGAAATACTGGGTGTTTCATTCAAAAAAATGCTTCTCTGTTTGACCACCCCGTATATAAAAAAGTGACGATTAAACAAATAGACAAAAAAATAAAGACCATTCTACCAGGAACAACTTTGATACTTAAACCCTTTTCGCAACCCCAGCAGTTTTCGAGACAAAGCACAGGCCCCTCTTAAACGGGCCACACTGTACATAATATGAAGTCCATAGATTAGATAGCAGAGGCGTGCAATGACAAATGTGGCAGGGTAGGCGAAAATCACGAAGTTCAATTAAGTTTCTATCTCTCATTACTTAGCAGCTCGCGTATTCTCAGTTGTGTCACGCTCTACATGCCCCGCCCCTTGTAGTTCCCAAATTCGAACGCGGGTTCGGTGCATCTCTCTTTAACACACGAGTGGATATGATGCTATAGGAGCTCTCTCGTGCATAACATTAAATTCAAAAGAAAGGGATTCTATAGAATTTTCGTCCACACTTTTTCAGAGTAGGGACAATATAAATGTTATGTTGTAAGATTAGTAGTTTCTCAATCGTTTTAATTATTTATACAGCATGATGCAGATATGTTTTAAACACTATACTTGTGCTATTATTTTTGATTTGGTTGCCCCTCAAAGGCTAAGTAAATGTTCAAGTTTTCTTCCCTTATCTTCTAAAACTTATATTAGTATTATTTATATAAAAATCTAATTTGCATCATCAAGACTTTCACAATTTAATACTAGAAAGAGAGAAGTTGAAGTATTTCAGTTTCATTGCACGAAGATCAAATGAGACACAGTCAAAAGCTTTGCTTAGATCGCAAAAAGCAATCATCTTTTACTAAATCAATAAACTCATTAACGGCTATGAAGACACTTAAAAGTATGAACAATTAAAAACTATCTCAGAGAAGAAAATTGATTTATTTGTTCTTCACGCATGAAGTCAATAATATATCTAAGTAGTTATGCATATTCTTGATGTGAATCTTGCTTAAAATACTGTACTTATAAATTTGTTGTCAATTATATAGTAAATTCTACATAATAAACGTATTACTGGCTATTGTGTTAAAAGCTATTATTTTGTGGTTATCGATTTTTTGTTTAAGAGCACCTGAAAAGTCAGGAAATTTGACCCTTAAATTTTATGGGACTAAAATGGCAATTCATGGCACTGTAGAATAGGGGGCGGTTTTTCAATTAATAAAAACTTACTTTTTGAAAACCTACATGATTGCGGCGCCAATATTGGTAAATTATCACCCGAGTTTTAGTGCGACTGAAAGTTTGAAATTTCGCAACATCAATTTATAGAAAACCGAGCATCTATGACTATGCCATTTCGTGTTTTCGCACTAAGAATGCATTTAAAATCTTATTTCGATTAATCTGTACATTTTGTCAATCTATGTAATTATGAATTCAAATAATCGTCTACTTAACTGCCAAGTTTAACATAAATATGCATTATGCCGATCTATATACTTATATTCAGTTTGACGCACCTGTTTCGATCAGCGGCGTAGCTCAGATTGTAGAGAGCTCGCTTAGCATGCGAGAGGTGCCCGGGATCGATTCACGGCGCCTCCAAGTCACTTTTTTCTTTATTTTATTTAGTTTTTTAATATTAATCTCGCCTTATCGTTTTTTTTCCGCAAACGGTTAGTCAATTATTCAAGATTAAATCAGCATTATCGCTAAACCGTTGATTCACCACTCTATTATGGTGACCTTTAAACGTATCCAGAGGTCATAGTACCTTCTATCCTCTCGACACATATTACGGAACGCACTATATCTCGCTATCAAGTTTAATTTAAAACTGTTCGAACATAGAACGCATTTACCAGACAACGAGAACGTGATACGTGATCCAGTACTCGCAAGCCGTACGATCGTATAGTACCAGTTCATAGTGTGTAATTTTTTTTGGCAAATACCTAAATACCAAATTGGTAAGTTGTGGGCATCAATATATTATTATGGATCTTTCCCAATGTTTCTCTTATTAATTGCACAAATACTTAATTAGTTTATTCGCTCCCCTGTCGTGTTTTTTACTTGCATGTTCGGTCAATTTAAGTAATTTTCAATTATTTGTTAAAATACTTGGTGTGAAGGCCGCAAGTTTGTTAATGAGCAGGGGCCCTGGACAAAAAATGCACTTTCAATAGTTTATTTATTTTTTTTTTTGTTATTTTTTTCTAATATTTATTTTATTTATTTAATTAATATGAAATAGAATGCATTTATAATTTCTTTTGATTCTTTTTCGTTATATGTATGAACGCCTGCTAAGGAAAAAAAAACAGCAGCGTTGCCGCATCGAGATATTTTCCCTAGATTTCATATGGAAATAAAACTGTACGCTAAAATTCTAAAATACGACCTCTAATTCGGCTGGCCATCCGAAGTTTTACATGTGACTTTTTAGTGGAAATTCAATTTTCCATAAAGGCTGTATAGCAGCAAGTAGGCTCGAGGGCCGCAATACGTGTTTACCAACGACCTTCAGGCGCATAATGCGCGGTCAGCGGGTTTACAAACGAGTCCTATTAAATTATTTTCAAATTTATTTTTCTTTTTGTGTTTTGGCCTTACTTGTTTTTATGATAAAATAAAGTATGGATTCTGATGGGAGACTGTCGCGTACAAAACATTCCATCGAAAGGAAAAAATGGTACCTACGTAGGTACTCGTATTTTCGACTTTGGACGCGTTTTTTACACTTTAGTGATTGGACTTTGTCAGCAACAATAAAATTTGAGGCGATGATAACATTTTGTTGATAATGATTATACGCCATGTTAGAAGCGACATAGTTGATTTATACTATACATAAGTCAAGTGGGTATTATGTTCTTTTAAGATAAAATAATATTTGTGGTATTATTACGCGACCTTTGGTGTCATTGATAAATAGACCTGAAGTGATCTTTGTTTAAAATTAAAATTAATCTTGAAAACATTTCGAAACAGCATTTCTCTTATGCAGTCATGCATAATAACAACTTAAGATATCGATCGATGTTGTAGCAGTTGATGATCCAAAGTCGAAACGTCCGATTTAAAATCTGATATTATAGAGAAGAAAAATTGGCAATAAAATATTTGATATTTATTTGATTTTTCAAAATTTAAACAAATAAAAAATATTGCTAGGATTTATAATTGCCATATTATTTGGCATTGAATTTAACAGTACTATGGACACCCTATAGAGCGAAGGGTAAAAGTATATAGTAAATAAATGGTCAAAAAACTATTTTTCAAGCAAAAAAATTGCTAGACAAATTTTCAAAATGGCTGCTGAATTTAACCGTTTCAATATGACGGTCATTCGAAGGGTTTTCGGTTAGGCCTTGATGAAAAATGCATAACCAAGCTTAACTCATACTAAACCACATTTATATCAAATCTTAAAAACCCAAGTTCCGAAACCGTCTAGTGGAATTTTGTTCTTTTATTTTTAGCCAATCAAGCACAATGTGTAATAATAATTATTAACGGAATTGATGCGTAATCAAATTATGCTTATTCACTATACTATTAGCAGCACTGTAATGATTGGTTATCATTCTTTTAAAACTAATATATGAATTATTCTCGATGCTTCGTTATGGCGAAATTAGAAAATATTAATTATGTTAAATTGTGCAAAATCCGTTGAAGTGTGTATAATTAATTAATTGATCTTTGGTCTGATATACTTAGGGTAACCTAATGTTTAAATAAAAAAATAGTTCATTTTGAATTCGTAAGGAAAAGCACTGCCGATGTCAATTTTCAACCAGCTTTATTGCATACAGTATACAAAATAAGCGGTGAAACACTTGATTTTGCTTTCATACTGCGCCTGCAACTCACTGCCAAGGGAAACGTAAGGAAACGACATGCCACTAGCGAAGACAAAATATCGTTCTCTCTTCTTCATTAGCATAGCCTCTTGTAAGGCAACAAAGTGAAACAGCGAAATGAGTGACGTCGCCACCCGCCTACTAGTTCCTTGGAAGACGATCAGCGGCTACACACTGGACTGAAATCCAAATACGCAATGCACAAAAGAGAGTTTTCTATATATTTCTTCATAATTATTTCTCTTCTCATTTACTCTCTTCAGAATACAGGTTCTATTGATTTCTAAAACGTTTTTAACCCTTATTAATTCCCGTTTAGGGGTCCGGAGGACTTAACGGACAGCGGATTTTTATGATTACTTTTTTTATTAGAAAAACCTCATTTAAAATAAGCACATAAAAGTGGATGCGGTTTGAATTTGAATACAAGCTAAAGCCTATTTTCCATAAGAGCGTTTTGCCTCCAGCAGCGGCGCGCGGGGCTTGAATCTGATTGGTGGCTAAACTGGCTAATAACCTAAATGAGCTACATAATTTAGAGGAAAATAACGACTGGAATCGATCATTCAAATTGGCCTAAATATTTACGAAAAAGTGAAGGTAATTTAACCGAAAATTTCATGCAAAAATCCAATTCTTTTGTTGTGTTTGTAAGGCTGCCAACAGAATTACAAGGCTTCGAGTTTTACACCATAAAATCAGCGTTGACACACTTGAAAACGTAAAATTTCAGGACGAGGTACGATTACGATGCATTAGGCTACATGTTGGAATATAAATACAATAAGTCCCTCATAGCCATATATAATAATTAATATTAAAAAGGGACAAACAAAAAGACAAAGTAAATATTAAAATTATAAACATATTGTAAAAATCGACGCGGCTAAAGCCTATTTTACATAAGAGCGTTTTGCGTCTAGCGGAGCGCGGGGCTTGATTGTGATTGGCAACAAACCCAACCCCAAGCTAAATAACCTAAAAAATAATAAAAGCAATGAAACTTCCTTAAATTATAACAAATCAATGTAGTGAAAAAATCAATTGTTTGCACATTTTGCGTATAGATTTTGATTGCTCGCTCGAAAAACGGGTAAATATTTACTTTGAGCACTTTTCGAATTTTGCAAAAAAATTTTATGTGACGTGTAGAAGACAGTATTAGAAGTGTTTTGTGACACGTTACATATTGCGCAAAACACTTTTGACGCCAAAAATTGGAAAATAAAAATCATAAATGAGGCCATTTAATAAGACATTTAAACGCG
>MU195612.1:4638-15168 GCA_016904865.1 Pissodes strobi
TGGCCCCCCATGGGGCGCACCTACCATAAAAATTTCGACCCCGTACCGCTTCCCGTTCTCCTGAAATTAATTATTTAAGTTTTTCCTTCTCCCGCGGTACGGGGTCCCGTTTTCGTCCAGGTTCTACTTTTTACCCTGGCTACATCCCCTGAATAGTTCGGCCCTCTACCTATACGGGAACATGCCAGAAGAAGGAGCGTTACGTTACATATCCGAGCGCCACGCGTCATGCTCGGATATGTAACGTAACGCTCCTTATACTGGCATGTTCCCGTATAGGTAGAGGGCCGACATTTTCAGGGGATGTGGCCGTGGTAAAAAGAAGATCCTGGACAAAAACGGGACCTCGTACCCCCCACGTTTGGCCAGGCGAGAGGAGAGAAGGATAAACTTAAATAATTAATTCCGGGAGAACGGGAAGAGGTACGGGGTCGAAATTTTTATGGTAGGTGCGCCCCATGGGGGGCCACCTTAGACCATACGGGGCGGACTGGGGCTCTAATTTAAGGAGAGGTTTTGGGGGAAACCCCGTTTTCCCCCCGTATCTGTGCCACGACGGCTCGGATCGAAATTCTGATAAACGATGACCCCGCGTGTTGAAGTTTTCACTTCTATCGTGTTGTCTTAAGCACACACATTTTTTTTTGCACTCTGACATAGTGCCTAAGTAAGACCATATCAATATCTCCAAGTTTTCGTCAGATTTTTTTTACAGGTCCCTTAGCTCTAGATACAATACTAAACAAACATTATAGCAAAATCCGGGTCTTGAATTGTTTAAAGAACTGTAGTCTAAAAACCTCTTGACAGATTTAAACAGGCTTTTAATTTTTGAAAAGCTTAATAACAAGTGTTTTTTTTTTGTCGTTGGGCATTTTTTTTCAATAAATAATATTTTAGCGGCATACAGAGGTAAACAAAAAAGTAAGCGTTTCATTTCTTGAAATTTGACAAATTTCCTATTTAAGGGTGTGCAAAAGGGCGCTATTGTTTTGTGTGAAATATCGTTGGGTGAATTTACATTTTACGTTGATATCTCGGGACCCTTTTTTTCTTTTGTGCGTAAGCGTTTTTTAACTGTCCTTTTGGCAGCATGAATATTTTAACTGTATAGCATGCAAGTGAGTTAGTACTATTTAAGAGTTTATTATATTTTCATTGCTTAATTTATAAATCATACTACAATCATAGGTCTTACAAATATTTATTTTTAACAGGGCTAAACAAAAAATAAACGTATAGTATTTTTTTTAAATGCGATAAAGTTTTAAATCTTGTGCTTCATTATTTAAAAACATAAATAAAACCCCGTAAGGTGATATACTCAAACTCTTGTGAGTATCCTAAAAGTGTAACAAATTAATAACGATTTCTACATGGTTGTTCAAAAGAAACACAAAATTCATAAAATATACAGGGTTGATTTTTCTTTTAAAACCTGGGATATTTTGTTTTTTAATTGCGCATATTTTGACTTTTAAAAGAATTACACAGGGTCGGTCACTCATTAAAATGTTATGAGATTACCGACATTTTTTTTAAATGGAATGCGCTGTGTAATTTTCAAATTTGATGTATCTCATGTAAACTTAAATTCAACTGTTTTTAGGATATTAATAATTGAAAATAGCCATTTTGCCATATTTAGAAGGCTATAAGATGAAAAATATTCAAGATAGAAAAGTAAGGATTTCACGAGGGATTTTACTTCCCTATCTTAGCTTTTAAAATACTAGATAGATAGATAGATAGATACTTTATTGACTACTGTTCTGTACAAACATACAATTGTAACAAGTCAGGTAAATGAGTCACATGTAAGTGGCCCTAAATGTAAAAACTTAAATAGATATAAAGCAGACATTTATACAAAAATTACAAACAAATTACGAGTAAAACTATGTACATAAAATAACATTATCACTTCAAATATTCATTAATATTACTTTTAAAAAAATCCTCAACAGAATAGGGAGCTAAATTGGTTAGAAACATTTTTATTGTTCGTTTAAATACATTAAGATTTAATTCTTTTATATATTCAGGCAAAAAGTTATATAATTCAGATTAGGTGAGTTATCGGAGGATTTATGCAGTCTTAATTTAGGTAATCTAAGTAAATTAGCGGATCTGGTGCCATATTCATGAAAATCTGAATTCGGTTGAAACTCCGATTTATGTTGGTGAATTTCCAACAACTGGCATAAAATATAAATTCCAGGTAAAGTTAAAATTTTTAGATTAATAAAATGGGGCTTGCAGTGGTCGTACACGCTAACCCCGGCTAATAGACGGACAGCTTTCTTCTGCAATATAAAGATTTGATTAGACCTGGTAGAATTTCCCCAGAGGTGTACACCATAAGATATATTTGAGTAGAAAAGTGAGTAATAAACCGTCAGTATTGCTGCTTTACTAATAATTGGTTTGAGTCTTTGCATTACAAAAAGAGTAGAGGACAGTTTAGCTGCGAGGAAATCTATATGTGGACCCCAACCCTCACGATCATCGAGAGTAAGGCCTAAAAAATTGAATTTGTTGTTTTGATTTTTAACTGATATAAATAATTGCTGGGTTTTTGACATATTCATTTTTAACTGGTTTTGTGTAAACCAAGTGTTTGCTTTTGACAACAGGTTTTCAGCATTAATTTTTAGTTTTTCAAGGTTTTTACTGCTGCAGATTAGGGAAGCATCATCAGCGTAGCATATGCATTTGCTCGGCGATAAATAGGTAAATAAATCATTTATATACACGACAAATAGTAAAGGGCCAAGGACAGAGCCTTGAGGCACCCCATGTTTAACCTCTCTTAGATTAGAAGTGTTATTATTTATAGAAACACATTGTTTTGTAGAAGTTAGGTAAGATTTAATTAGTTGAAAAGGCAATCCTCGAATTCCATACCGAAACAGTTTTTCCACTAGTAAGCTATGAGATACGCAGTCGAAGGCCTTACTGAGATCGCACTGTGTGAGACACACATACTCTCCTTTATCTATTCCATAGAAGCTGCTGCATGGTAGAACGGCCCTCTCTGTATGCAAATTGGCAAGTGTGCAAGAGATTTTTTGTCTCAAAGTACTTCTTTAAGTTTCTAATTTTCTACCTCATTGGCATTGCCTTTTCTAAAAATTGGAACCACGCGAGAAATTTTTAGAGAATCTGGAAAGATACCGTAACTTAAACAATTATTAAAGAGGTGCGTGAGCGATTCAGTAAAATAAGTACTTGTTGCTTTAATTATTACGCTATTCATGTCATAAATGTCCAAAGAATGTGAGCTTTTTGGGTCATTTATAGCACTAATGACGTCATCTTGTGTAACGGGTAAAATAACAAATGAACTATTTTGCATAGGTATTGAATTTAATATCTCTTGTGAGAGACTTGTGCTAGAAGTTAGTTTGTCTACAATATTTGTAATTAGGGAAACAAAGGTATCATTAAAGTTATCAGGAGTCATCTCACATGTATCGTTTTTATTATTATTTTTCCTCTCGCAATTTATTATATTCCAGATAGTTTTAGGTCTGTTTACAGAATTATTAATCAAATGGTCATAAGCCTCTTTTTTTGCTTTAGTTATGTACTTTTGATAATTTTTTCTTAGTGCCCTGTAGAGGTCATCATACAAAGGGTTGTCAGAAGCATCCTTTAGTATCTTAACGGTTGATATTTTTTCCCTTTCTGTTCTCAGTTCTTCGGTGTACCAATTTACAATTGGTTGATTTGACTCGATTGGCCTTAACGGGAAATATGCATGAATTAAAGATTGAATCCCCCTAACCAAAAACTCAGAGGCCTCATTAATATTTAAGGTACTATAAAATGGGAACCAATCAAAGTTGTCCAAGTGCACTTTAATATCGTTTATAGCACTGCAAGTAACTTTTCTGACATAATTTACAGTTTCCTTAGTTAACATTTTATTTTTTAGAATAAGGAATTGCCCATAGTGATCAGATAAAAGTGGATCTATTACACCACTAGCACAATCATTTTGATTAAAATTAGTTATAATGTTGTCTATGCATGTAGAAGAGCTGGCCGTCACTCTTGTAGGAGCATCTATCAGTACCGACATTCCATAACTTTCGAAAATTAAAATTAGATCAGTAAGATTTTTGGAAGTATTTAAGAAATTTATATTTAGATCACCAGTTAAAATAATGTTTGAATATTTATCGTAAAAATTTTCAATTAATTGCTCTACAGCTTGCAGAAAAGTATCAAAGTGACCACTGCAAGGCCTGTAAATAGCTATAATTAATACTTTACCCTGAAGCAGCTCTATGGCACCAAACTCACTCACTATCCAACAACCAACGACAAACGTTTTAACCAATACCAGCTTACATCAAAATCTGTCAAAAAAAGTGACAGTGGGCAGTATCCAAATATATATTAAAATATCCCTTTTAAAGAATTAACATAGGGATGTAAAAGTCTTACTCTTCTATCTTAAACCGTTTTCAACTTATAGCCTTCTACAGTTGACAAAAAGGCAATTTTCAATTGTTACTATCTTAAAAGCAGTTGTACGTGTGCATATGATACATCAAATTGCACATATTTTTAAACAGAATCAGAATATGATCTCATAACATTCTAATGAGTGACCATGTATAATACTTTTTAAGCCAATACATGCGCAATTAAAAACAAACCCGCCGATGTTTTAAAAGAAAACTCAGCTCAGTATATTTAATGAATTTTGTGTGTTTCTTTTGAACAACCGTGTATAGAGCACTATTCATTTGTTACACTTTTACGTTACTCACAATAGTTCGAGTATATAACCTTATGAGGTTTTATTTAGGTTTTTAAATAACGGACCACATGATTTAAAACTATACCGCATTTAAAAAAAATTATGTTAATTTTTATTTACCCCTGTTAAAAATAAATATTTGCAGGACCTATGATTGTAGCATTATATTTTATTATCCATTAAGCAATGAAAATAAAATAAACTTTTTAAAATTTTACTAACTCACATACATGCTATAGTGTTAAAACATTACTGCCACTTAACAAACACTTACGCACAAATGAAAAAAATGGTTCCGAGATATCAGCCTAAAATGAAAATTCATCCACCAATATTTCACACAAAACAATAGCGCCCATTTTACACACCCTTAAATAGAAAGTTTATCAAGTTTCAAGAAATTAAGCTCTCATTTTTGTGTTTACCTCTGTATACTGCTAAAATAGAAATTAATGAAAAAAAATGACTAACCAGAAAAAACACTTGTTATTAGGCTTTTCAAAAATTAAAAGCCTGTTTATATCTGTCAATACGTTTTTAGACTACAGCACTTTCAAGCCACAGATTTTGCAATAATTTGTGTGTAGTATTGTGCATTTGTGCCAAGTGCTAAGGTACCTTTACAAAAAAATCTGACGAAAACTTCTGGAGAAATTGATAAGGTCTTACTTATGCACCATACCATAGTACAAAAAAAATTGTCCCAAATTTCCAACTACAAAAATTTTAAGCAATTTTTCCTTACCTAGTTTAACACCCCATATAATATAGAAAACAATAAATTAATTAAAAATATTTATTAGTTGCAGAATCTAGATAAAACAGCCTATCAAGTGCTAAAAACTAAATTAAAAAAAGAATTAAAAAAAAAGTTACCCCAGGTTGAATTTAACCCAAAAAATTAGTTGTCCCTATAATTCTGACGCACAGTTTATTTTTCTATCCTTGATAAAAAGTTTGGCGTTTTCTGACAAAAAAGCCAGTAAGTCATAAACAAATTCTAAAAAAACAAGTTTTCAGAATCTGGAAATCTTTTTTAGCTACCAAGAATTCAATACATTTTTTGTATACTAGTGTACCAGCTGCCCAAAGGCACCTATTTAGAAAACTGGTAAAAGCGTTTGAAGATCATAATAGGTACCTTATCAACTACTATATCAAAATGCCGAAAAAAAAATCCCGAAGTGGCACGCACCCAATTTTTTGTATGTTTACACTAATGGTGCCGATGACGAAGTTATACCACGGAATTTTTAAACTGTTGAAATTTTAAGAGAAATCTGGGGCCCCAAAGTGTACCATTAAAATATAAAATTCTTGGGTGAAGCACATTTTTCAGAGAAAACAGATTTTAGCCCCCTTTTAAAGTTGCCATTCCCACATTTTTGACGCCCAATTTTTAATGCCTTGAAAAAATGTATACAAGTTTCTTACCAGATTTTTGTGCGATGCGTTCGTGCACGAAATAAATACATTACAAATATCACTTTTTAATACACATGGTATAAGGTTACTCAAACTCCAACTTATAAGCACTCCACGTTCAAAATCACATAACGATGCACGAATCCACGAATAAACAAACGACTAAAATTCGTATTCTCTGATTAAAATTACTCTCTCCGGTTTTTTGTTGTCAGTTGATGATACAGAAGTGGATGCCATTAAGGCCGCATACTGATACAAAATTATTTAAAAATGTATATTATTCGTTCGACGACAACGCCACATCATAGCAACGAGCTGAACTAAATTATTTAAATAAAAATATAGGGGGGCCACTTGACTTCCACCCCAAATTTAGTGTTATTAAAGAAACACGACATCTATGGACACTTTGAGTAAGTGATGGGCGGTGGTCAGTTGGCATCCATATACCGGATGCCATTTGACTTGCGGAAGCCAATTGAACCTAATATTTAGCATAGGCGGATGTCATTTGATACCATATATAAATATATATATATATATATATATATATCTATACAGAAGATAAGACACACTAATAGAAAATATATAGATTTTTTTATAAGTATTATATTTAATACGAAAACACTAGTCAATTTTATGTCAATAAGCTTTTTAAAATATGTTAAAACTGATTATATCAACACCAATATCTGAAACATACACATTAAATAAGTGACACAAATTGTAAACTTGTTAGGTAAAATTTATTTCTGTTTCTAGAATTAATCCTATGAACAGCAAATGGTAGTTGCTCAAGAATACTTGGGCAATCTATGTTACCCTTGAGAGTCTTGTACATAGTCCACAAAAAAAATTATCCTTACCTAACAAATAATTATTGTCACATACTCGCTGAGGATAAACACCAAACTTTCTAAAACAAATACCTTTTGAAAATTGTCTCTGCACTCCTTCGATGATGTTAACCCACACGCTGTATTGAGACCAAATCACACCAACATATTCCAGGATTGGTAGTACCAATGTATCAAAGAGATGAATACCCACATCAACATTCATATCCCTGGTATTATGTGTCCCGAGAACGATAAAGAAGTATCAAACGTAATTCCAAGATCCTTTTGTTCAGATACACGATTAAGTATTTCATCTTTTAGAACATAATCAAAGAATATTGAGTTTTTTTAATGTGAAAGACATGCATAGACATTTATCTAAATTAAGATTAAAGCTAATACTATGGCACCAATTAGCTATATAAAATTAAGTTCCTTTTGAAGAATAATACAACTGAGATGTATATTTCAAAGGAAAGCTTAAAATCATCGGCAAAAGCCAATGATCTAACATTCTGGACTTTGCATAAACACTTAAATGCTACCAAAAAAACCAAGGTCACAGGTTATATCCTTGAGGAACTGCAGAAGTATCAGTATAAATAGTTGGTTTGCTACCCCTTACTTCAACATACTGGCCTCTTGTTTTCGTCATTCCCCAAGTAAGACCGTATTGAAGTTATTAAAAATTCGGAAACCTCTATTTTCCTCAAATCTTTTAAGATGACTAATTCTAAATCTGTATAAATTACAAAACTTGAGCTTTTTTGTTTGCCACTTCATTATATATTGAGCAAAAATAGCTAGATTTGTAAATGTTCGAGGTAAAAATCGATGCTGATTGGGTGATATTTTTTCAGAAACCGCATCAAAGAGCATGTAAAAAATTAAAGGTTCAAATATTTTCGATACAGCACATACAATGGTTATCAGCCTGTAGTTTTTTATGTCTTGCCTTGAACCACTTTTATGTACTGGAATAACCTTGCTTAGTTTCCAAGTTTTAGGAAAAATAGAGGTTTTTAATATAAGATTTAGTACTTGCAAGGGAATTATCAAGAACTCACCACATCCCTTTAACACATATGATGGAATTCTACCAGGACCAATACATTTGGTAATGGCCTTATCAACATATGTGCATGAAATAACTTTCTACAAAAATATGATCTTACTTCAGAAGTAAAGAATCCTGCATCATTGGAATCATCAGCATCTATAAATACTACACCATATCCGGACTGTCTTTTGAACTGTTTAAAAATGGCCAAAATAATTTTGGATTAGACCTTAAACTTTATTCCACATCAAAAAGGTATCTTTATGTGCTTCCTTAATTTTACCTTTAACTATACATCTCAAATTGTTACATTTTAGTTTCCAATACTGGGATCTGGTTCACCTGGATTTTAAAAACACTTATGTCTCTGTTTATTGAACAATTAACTGACACAAATTATGAAAATCAAGAAACGATTTAAAATTGTCTACAATAAAATTGCATGATAAATTATTTACATTGACACCCATAATAATGATATCATAGTAGTTTTTATTCCCTACATGTGTTTCAATTTTGTCATAAAATTTATCATATGTGACAATAGGGCTATTTGGAACAATGTACACTTTTACCAACAGTAAAAAACCATTGTTATTTAACTTAATTTGTATACACATTGCTTCCTCGTCATGATCAAAGATGTGAATTTCAGAGATAATAAATCTATTTATCATGGCAACAAAAACACCCCCACCCTGAATTTTTCCAGTTAATAAAGAATTCTTATCTTTCCTAAATGTAGTCCTATCTATTCTGAAGTTAAAATTGAATCGTTTAGCCATGCTTCAGTTAAAGCGATAATATCATGATCGCTATTAAGTAAGTTTAATTCAAGTTGATTTAATTCTGTTTTTGTACCCCTACAGTTTTGATATAAAATCGTCAATTCACTATTTGTTTTGCTTAGGTGGTTATTTTCTGATGTAAAATTTGATGAACATTTTCTGGTACCAAACCAATACATATATTTATACTTTGAGAAAAGGAGGTTGCCGAAGATAAGTTGACATCATGATTATTATTAATGCTGCTGTCTTTTAAGGCGGAATTGTTGCTTTCCAGCATGCTAGTTGAGGTTTCGGGGGGTTCATCATTTTACATATGTTCAGTTGTCATACTTAACATTATAGAAGATTTTTTTGTGGAGAAAATATCATTATTATGCTTTTTTGCTTGATTATTGCAAGTGTCTAAAAAAACAAACCTTATTTGGCAAACATTTTTTAAAGTTAAAGTTGTCGCAGCTTAAAATTAAAATTATTATACAAAGAAGAATAATTACAATGGGCTGGTGGAGACAAAACTATAACGCTTGTATGAGTAGCATTTTTTAAGTTATTTAGTATTAAAGACAAGCTTCGACTTTTAAAACTAGAAGGCATTGTATCCTACAAATAAAACCAGATAGTCATTTTGATTGAAATCATGAATCATCACACCAATATTATTTGAAATAGCTTCATAAGTAGCAAACACTTTGATCATACTCTGTACCAAGTAATCAGTTGCATCAAGCTGATCCCTTAATTTGTTCGCAAGGCCTTTTCCCATTTGATCACACAATATTAAAATCTTAGCCTTCGGTTGGCTAACTCTACAGGTAACAATTGAAAGTTTTGACTTACTACTATTTCTTTCAATTTCATTTTTCCCCAAGTCAGTGTTTGCGTGGAAACACCCACTGTAGAGTTGCGGATCTCCCTAATTTTTTTGAATTAAGTAACTCAGAAAGATATTTATCATTTTCAAGCAGTAAAGAAAAATATGAACCCACCTACTGATTTTTGAATAAAATTGCTTTCGTATTTATACTTCTTACCCTATGACTTGTCATTACATCTACTTTTTTGTTAATTTCATAATAAATCCTTATTTTAAAATATTTTTTTAAAATAAGTTTTATTATTTCCATTATGTGACAATCTATTGGATCATCATCAAATAGATGGTCCCAAAATGGTCAAAAATGTTTGATGGAACCAAATGAATAGTTTTGGTTATAAGATAAGGCACCAAATTTTCCCCCTGCGTAAAAATGTCATTTGTTTTTATAAAAAAACGAAAAAACTTCTCTGCCACTTGACAAACACTAATAACTAAAATTGAACCTTTATGTAATGCAGCATAGGTTTACATTTGTTGCAAACGGGATAAAGAAGTGCTTGAAGACTCAAGTACACTAAGACATTTGTAACAAGTCAGACATTTCTTTAACCCTTTTACAACAAATCCTGCAATGTAGCCCACAATATCATTGACATAATCAGTTCAGTCCCATGTAGGAGAGGTCAAGAACTCATTTTTTTCAAAATCTACAAGAATTTTTTTTTCGAAAGATTTAAATTCTTCAGAATCTTGAAAATTACTTTCATTCCCTCTAACTGCCGAAAGTTTTTGAGCTGCTGTACCGCGACACAAAATTGAAA
>MU195613.1:2518-15168 GCA_016904865.1 Pissodes strobi
ACACACACACACACACACATACATGTCTTGCATTTACAATGGGCCCATGTGCAAAAATGTACTTTGTGGGGTCATTGAAGTTACTGCAGTAGCGTTATCTGGCGGAGAACTGCGAATCTGGGAATATAATCCGTTCAGCTATACACTCGCTATAAAGGAAGAACACACCTATGTTAGATCTGTGCCCACAACTTATGCGCGCTAATACCGTGTGTGTAAGTCCCCGTAGGTAGATACCTATGCCTATGGAGTGTGTAAGTCCCCGCATATGCGTAATTATTAATGGGTGTGTAGGTCCTCATAAGTACTTAATTATAAATGAGTATGTAAGTCCCCACAAGTAATAAATATTATATGTGACGATATAATCTATTGAAAAATCCAAAAAATAAATGTCATTTCAAGGCACTGGTGCTAGAAGCACCTAATAACTAATATTATTTACTTTTAGCACTGAGTGCTAAAGTGAATGAAGTAATTTACTTTGAATGATGTTTGTAGAAAAAATAGTACAAGATATACGTTGTAAAAGTGATATTATTTTGTTTGAATGGATGGAATAACCTCCTCTTCAACGTCTTGTGCTAAACTTCTCTTTGCACAAAGTAAATTACTTTTGAACTTGTATCATAAATGACATTTTTTTTATAGAAAAAAATAGCTATGTAATTGTTTCTAATAGATGAAGGTAATACTGGTCTACATGGAGTGTTCTAATTTTGTTATTGAGTATGTAAGTATCTAATACCTATTATGTTTAATTTTATAAAAAAAATAAGTTTTACCCATACATATTCGCTTTCAGTATTCGTACTCCTTGCATGCTGTGAAACCATATAAATTAAGTTTACTATTTTTATGGAATTTTTAACTCTATACAGGGTGTTCGGAAATTGCGTTCAAAAACTGAAAAAGCGAAACTAGGTGCTAATATAGGAATGGTAAATAATGTAACGGAATTTTGAAAACTCTATAGTTTACGGGTTACAGCTTCCCAAAATTCGATTTATAGATGTCTGTATTTGCTTTACAATGTTGATTGTTTGAACTATTAATGACACTCGTATATTTGACACAACAGTTCCACTAATGAGCTTTTATTAATTTAGCTTGGAATAATTTAACACTTTTGCCGCTAGAGGGTATTTAAACTGGAATATAATCTTCGTTTTCAGTGTATCTTTCTTCTAAAAACACATATTGGAGTAATAGTGTCCATTTAACGATATTCAAAATCTCTGAAGAAAATCTAATCGTCTTCGATGTTGCTAAACCTTGCGTTTAGTAATAAATAATTGCTGAATTTTTTCTGCAAACATGAAATAAGTAAATTAAAGAAGTTTAAAAATTTACCTAACTCTATTTCAAAACTATCCCTACCAAAAATAAAATCAGGTATTTCGATTAAATTTTAACAAGAAAAAACTAATCCTATATACCATAATGGATGAAGTGAATTGAAATGTTTATTTCTGTAAAATTTTGTTTGGAATTTCTAATGTTAGTTACTTAGTTACTAACAAAAAGTAGTAACAGGAAACGCAATTAATTAGAAGGAATATAAACTGCTGGCCATCTGTTTCCGAGTAAGGAAAATTTGGCCTAAATTTAAAACTAAATATTTTCTTAACCACACGTGATATCGGCCTACGGTTTTTAATGATTGATAGATTTATCCCTCAGGAAACTTTCCAATGTAGTATTTTTTTAAAGCTTTCAAAAATTTAATATACAGGGTGTCAAAGAAGACGGTGATTTTTGCTCCAACTTCAATAGCATGTAACTTTCACAATATTTTTTTAAATTTTGTCACTGACGTCAATTGAATCACTGGTCCATTGCAAAGAAAGTGTTTTGTCAAATTTTTGATATCTGCTATATTTTAAGAGGTATTCAACTTTATGGTAGCTAGACCCCACTGTGCGTTGTATCGTGCAAACTTTATAAGTGATTATCATTGTATCTTACGAAAAGCTTGTTTATGTTCAGTAAAAAAATTGTACCTAAATGTTGTGATGTGCAGTGGCGTACTTATAATCACTTATACTATGGTTTATGAGTATCTCACAATTTTTCCCGATTGTTTTGTATTGGAACGTACTCGCCCCTAGATTGAAAAAAAAATTCCTTATTTTTTATTTTCTAATATTGCACTGTATCTACATGTATATTTTACAGCGACTAAAATAAAAAATATATATAATTTTTTGAAATTTAATTTTTGAAAAATGTATTTATTTATTTCTAATACAAAACTATTCCTAAAATTTAACTTGTTTTGAAAACCCTTAAAATTAAATATCACTAGTTTGATGTGTTTGATTTTGCAAGCGAATACTTTCCAATACAAAACAATCGTGAAAAATTGTGAGATACTCATAAACCATAGACATATAAGTGATTATAAGGACGCCACTGTATATCACAACATTTAGGTACAATTTTTTATTAAACATAAACAAGCTTCTCGTAATGGTAATAGTCACTTACAAGGTTTGCACGATAAAACGCACAGTGTGTTCCAACTACCAAAAAGTTGAAAAAGCAAGGTTTAAAAAAAATAAATAAAGCAGATATCAATCTTTGCTATGGACCAGTGATTCAATTGATGTACAGTGACAAAATTTAAAACCATTATTATGAAAGTTACATGTTAGTGAAATTGGAGCAAACATCATCGTCTTCTTTGACACTCTGTATATAAAAAATTTTGACAGTTTAAAAAAAATCAACATTGGAAGTTTTTCATGAAAAGACAAATCTATTAACTACTAAAAACCAGAGATCGATATCAGGTCTGGTTAAGAAAATATTCAGTTTTAAATTTAGGCGAAATTTTCCTTGCTCGAAAGCAAATGGCCAGCAGTTTAGTAATTTGGCTTTTATACAAGTATACCTATTGTAATAAATCAGAATATAATTTCTTATAGCAAGAAGACTTTTGCAACGACTGCTAGCTAAATGGCCAGTTTTAGCGATACCAAACACGGTTACATTCCTTTCAGAGATTTTAATTTTTTATCTCTCTTTAACGAAAGATTCAGAGAAAACAAAAATTGCGTTCTAGGTAAAATGCGCTCTAGCGGTCAGAGTGTAAAATAATTTCAAGACGCTCTTTAGTAACAGTCATGTGACAAGTCTACAGGGTGATAGTCTATAAATGTGGCCGCCTTTAACAAGGAAAAAGCGTTAAATACAAAGGTTGTAGAATAATTGTAAGATGCTCTTTAGTAATAGTCATGTGACAAGTGTACAGGGTGATCAATTATAAATGTGACCGCCCAAAGAAAAAAAGCTTTAAATACAAAAATTGTAGAATTTTTTGCCTACTATCCCATAAGATTAATTTCAGTTATTCAAATGTCAATGTTTCGTAAACGTGTAAAAGTAGCTATACGACATTGCACCTGTATGCACAAGGCATAATTAAACCAAGCCCAGCCAAAAAGTATGTCAAATTAAATAAAATCTTGTTTCAAGTATGCCCATTTTAGTGAGTACGTCTTATTTTTTAAAGAAAAGTATCCAGTATATAAAAATTAACTTTAGTATATTCCCAAAGCAATTATTTTCCTCAATTTCAGCACTTGCTTATTCTTAGACAGAAGAACAGTTAATTTTATTCTGTGAGCATAAGAAAATACTCAAAACAAGATTTACTTCTGTTTGAGGAATATTAAAACGAATATATACTTGGATGGACATTATCACTCTAAAATAGAAGCTATGGAGATTTTTTCCGTTTATGACCGTGTGTGTGTGTGTAAGTCCCCACAAGTAGATAGGTGCGTATGTTCCCACAAGTATACGTATGTGCGTCTTGAATAAACTGTGGGGATTTCAACGTGCAAATTACCAGGCTTGTGGGGACATACACTTGTACAGGGTTTTCCCGTATATTCTGCCACTCACCTACAGCCGTAACTAAAGGTTTTAGAACAAAACGATAAATACAGTAGTTTTGGTTGTTTCGTCATCTTTTAACATTAATTTTAGTTACACAGTGTGTATAAAAAAAGTAATATCAAAAAAGATTTTTTTTAATGGAACATTATTACATTTTTGGAATCTTGGTAAAAAATTAAATAGGTTTTCTTTATGGTATTATGACCCTATTTGCAATTGTTTTTGAATTATCAATATTTGAATAGTGGAATTTTGATGTATTTTGGCGAATTCCAAGGCTTATAAAAGCGAAACGGCTAGTCTTTGTTGGCTGAAAGTTAAAAATAGTATATTATTTTATATGGAGGAAAAGTAATACTTTCATGGCGCGCTCGTGTTTAACAGCCGAACGGAGTGAGGCTGGTAATAGAGAGCAAGCCATGAAAAGTAACTTTTCCTTCAAATAAAATATGCTGTTTTTTCTTCAAATGTCGAGAAATTAATGCAAAAACGTCTCTTTTTAATAGTAATAATAATTATTATTAAAGATAAGTGGGTTCGCAAAGCGGCTTAGACCGGTGCGATGTCGGTGTTGTTGCTATAGTAATGTAACATAAAGCTGTCAGTGGACACTGTCAACAATAATTATATTTTTAAAATTGCGTTTTCGATTGCATTTTAATTCCGTATTGATAAGCAGTTATTGAGTAAGTTCGATTAAATAATAACCAATTTGATCCTAAATTAGTGATTTTTAGAAATGCAGTCACAAATTGAATGATAAATACAAATTTTAGTTTAATAACTCTTGAGTTGTTGACGCTTATTTTGATGTTTGTTTGTATTGTATCTATGTTGCTATGACAACACTTTTACCTCCGCCGGCGGAAAAGTGAAAAGTAAAGCTCCGGCGGAGGAAAAACGAAACTTCACTGCCGCCTACACAGTCGAGTAATGACGGATTTACTGACGTTTGAAGAAAAAATATGTTTTTCTACAGCCGCGCGAAAAATAACTAATTACTAAATTGAAATGAAATCGCAAAATCGACGAATGCCGTGGATCCTTATTTTGCGCTCTAGCGCGAACATGGAAAAGAAATATCTCACTTTTTCCGTCGAGTGTGCTATGAGTGGTCATGGAAACCGAAGATAAATAAATGACAGTCATGCGTTTGTTACAGTTTGTTGCTGGCAATCCTGTTCTAAATATGCCCGAAGCCCGAATATAATATGTCAAAAATGACAGTCATTTGCAAATTTCAGAATAAGTATAGAGAGAAATGTGGATTTAATTTTAAAAAATGCGGCTGTAGAAAAAGTTCTGTGTGTTTTTCGAGCGCAAAGTAAGATTGCCGTTTTCGAAAGATTACTGCGCTCTGCTACGCGTCGCGCAGTAACATTCTTTCTCAAGCGGCAATCCATTACTTTGCGCTCTAAATACACAAATAACTATTTTGACATTTTAACTTAATTTTTTTCGAGTTTCTTGTTTTTGACTATGCCAGTTGTTTAAATCGCATTATAGCTTTTTAAAAACAGAAATATGTCATTTTGCTTTAAAGTGAACCGTTTGGATTTTTTAAGCGTCCAGATTAGCCAAAATGCACTCAAATTTCACTTCTCAAGAGTTGATAGCTCAAAAACAATTGAAATTACAGGCTTAGTACCATAAAGAAAAAATGTTTAAGAGATTTCAAAAATTTAATAATATGCACGTTGTCCCATTTTGGTATAAAGTTTCTTTTAAACAGCCCGTATAACTGAAATAAATTTTAAAAGTCGACTGACAAATACCCCACAACTTTTACGACGGTAATTATGGCTGCAGGTGGTGGCAAAATATACGGAAACATTGTAGGTACGTATAGGTCCCCTCAAGAACGTACTATAAATACCATGCTGTGTAAGTCCTTACAAATACGTAATTATGAGTGTATGTAAGTCCCCACAAGTATTAGAATAAAATATTTTGACATACCTATAATATTATAAGTGTGCATGCCCTCACAAATACTTATTTAGTATGTGTGTAAGCCCCCACAAGAACGTAGTAAATACTATGGTGTATGTTGTAAATCCCCACAAGTACCGGGTGGACAACTATATCTTGAAAAGTAATTGTCGTAAAGACTTACGGTAAAAAAATTATAAGTAAAGCGTCCAGGAGAAAATGTAATATTTTTAAGTTTCCAAAATTGCCGCCAGGGGGCGCAATAGCCATTTAAACCCGTTTTTGCAAAATTTTCTTAAATTAAAGATAATAGAATGCATTATCATTTTAGGGCCGATATAAATTCTTTTTGCTCTATCTCTTAAAGGAAAGTGGTGGGGGGTGTTCGGAAATAAATGTCAATAACTTCAAAAATAAACGGGTCCTAATAAACTTGAAGTCGTTCAAAAAGGACTTTACTTAGGATATCAACTGTGCCTTTAGTGGGGTTATTTCGATTTCTTACTTAGCCGTCAATTTTTCTCAATAAAATTAAATGCAACGATACCACTTTTTTAAAGCAAAAGACAGCCAAATGAGAGCCTAATATGTCAGTGAAAATCGCATTTCGATACCTCTTACCTAACCTAAAATATTAGTAAAAGAAATCAAAACCCGAAAAAAGATCGGATTTTGGGATAGTTTTACGGTAGATCCCTTGCTATGAAATCCTAATTATCGTTATTTTACCACAATATATATTATTTTCTAAAATGCCAACATAATATTTAAAATATTAATAATAATTAATGTTCATTCAATATGAATATTGATTCCCC
Organism: Pissodes strobi; assembly: GCA_016904865.1. Lineage (NCBI taxonomy): Eukaryota > Metazoa > Arthropoda > Insecta > Coleoptera > Curculionidae > Pissodes > Pissodes strobi. The sequence goes on from MU195613.1 coordinate 9,175, forward strand.
TTGTGTCCACACAAAATTTGAAATTATTAAAGAAAGCAAAATAATTTTCAGCGTTTTCCCTTAAGCGTTTTTACCCAAAGCTCTATGATATCTAGTTTTTAAGATATAGCCGGCCATTCTTAGTTGGCCACCGGGTATGAGACATTTTGGTGGCTTATTTGTAAAAAAATATGAATTTCCCACCCGTAGAAGCTTCGTGCTTATTTACAATGCAACGATAATGTAACTGTTGCCGTTAGCCTAGTTGGTTTCTTTAAAAAAGTTCGAATTTTATGTGGACAGAAGGGCATCATTCACTCATATTGACTTAATATTAATTATTGTTGAAATATTAAATATAATCTTGGTATTTTAGCAGTAAATTATTATATGTTGTGGTAATATAAGGATAATTAGGATTTAATAACAACGGGTCTTCCGAAAAAATGTTCCAAAATCCTATTTTATTTCCAGCTTTGAATTATTTTACTTATATCTTAGGTTAGGTAAGAGATATCGAGATGCGGTTTTCGCTGACGTATTAGGCTCTCATTTGACTGTCTTTTGTTTTCAAATAGTGGTATTGTTGCTCTTAAATTTTTTGAAAAATTCTGATTTGTTTGTGGTTATGTCAGAAAACGCCCTCTAGTGGCTAGGTAAGAAATCGCGGTTGATAGCCTAAGGAAAGCCCTTTTCAACGACTCTAAACTTATTAAGATCCGTTTAGCCATTTTGAAGTTATTGACATTTATTTCCGAAAATGTTCAAACACCCCCCACCACTTCCCTTTAAGCGATAGAGCAAAAAGTGTTAACAAAAAAAAAAGACTCGAATTTAACTCGACTTTTAAATGGCAATGCATTCTGCTATCTTTAACTTTTTGCCTTAAGTCTTTACGACGATTACTTCTCGAGATATAGTCGAGTGCCATTCTTAGTTGGCCACCCGGTAGGTAAATATTAAGTGTGTATGTAAGTCCTCACAAGTAATTAATTATAAACGGGTGCGTAAGTCACTAAAGGAGGTAATTGATGATTTCGAGGGTGTAAGCTTTCGCAGGAAAAAAAATAAAGAACTTCAAAGGGGTTTACTCAATCTGAACATTTACAAAGATACATTTTTAGGTATTCTATATAATTTTTTCATTCTCTTTATACGAGTAATGTAATTTTTCACGTAATATTTTATATCTTTCCAGGTCTTGGCATCCAAAACTAATTCATATTTTTCTTTGCATTCATCGCATCTTTGTTTCCCTAGAACCATCTGGTTTTTAATTTCCACTCCAAAAAACTTTGTGACAGATTCCACTTCAGCATGATCCCACCGACGAATTTTGAAAAAATTCTTCCAGTCTTTCTTTCTGTCCTCTAGTCGTCTACAATTAAATATTATTATCTAAAAATAATCTTCTCCTATAAATTCCACAACAATTATTAATTATTACCGTCGTTTTTGTCCACAAGGGCATCTTCGTTTGCAGGGTCTATATCTGGAAGATCTATAACACAAAATTCAGTAATTATCTTAAATGCTCAACATAAAAATCGAAAAAAAAATTTCACTTATTTTCAACAAGGTGTAAGTTTGGAACGGGTGAACAGATTTTTGTCATCTTTACGGCATCTGAGAGATACATTTATGTAATGTCACACTTTATTGTTTATGTATGACATTGATATGATATAGAGGGAGAAATGGTGATGCAGTTTCTAACAGTTTTCGCCTAGCTTTCATTTTGCTACAAATTTTGTTCAACCAAAATATACGGTCAGGACTGATATCTCGCCACGTATTTGGTATCTTTTTGATTATTCATCTGGAATGAAAGTAAACAATTTTTTTCGAGAGATCCTGTATGTAAGCTTTTCACTAAAATTATCTTTTTTTTTGTAAAATACAAAATGTTACATTTTCCAAAAGTTTGCAGTTATTTTACGTGTTGCCTGCAAATTTACCAAAGAATATCGAAAGAATACAAGCTATACTCTATTTCGAAATGGTGCGGAGTAATAAAACCTACTTATAAATGCAAAACGCTAACAGAGTGGTCAAATAAATTTTTGTGATTTCTAAATATTTAGCCACAGCTGTTATAGCCTGCTGTATTATATTTTAACCATTCCACCCTGTTTTGTATGGCAATCCCGCTGCAAACAATAGGCTTTATTAGCAAAGGGGCCATTTTCTACCTGCAGTAGCGTACGTTTGGGTATTTAATTTAAAATACCTGTTTTACCTAAGTACTTTTATTTATTCACTTATTTATGTATATTCAAAAACAGTTAGTATTACTGTAACATTTTATCACATATAATATTTATATAATAAGGTATAAGAATTGCGATTTTGTGTAAACAGTTATGTAGAGAACTATGGTATATCATTTTCGTCGTCAGAAAAATCCGTCGAATCTTCGTCATGTTCCAAGGATATAATTAAAGGCTCTACAATTAGGTCAATTAAATGGTCTAGTTTCCACATTTTTGTTCTTCTTTTATAACATGCTCAATACACTTACGCCATTTTTCAGAATCGACATTTTTTAAAGATTCCTCAAAGATAATTTTCATCTTTCATTTTAAACGTGAATGTTTACAATAGTAATAAAAAAACCTAAGTGTGATAAATATAATGCTGAGAAAGTCCGAGTATTAGGACAGGTAAACGTTTAAAATATGTACGTATATGTACGTAATTATGTACGCCTATGTATCAGCCATCAGAAAATGATTTATTACTTCGCATCATTTCGAAATAGAGTTATAGTACCAGAAAGTTTTGTCTCTTATTCCAGAAGAGTTATCAAAAAAAATCCAAATACATCTCGAGATATTAGTCCTTGTTATATACTTACCCTGTAATATTGGTTTAAAAAATTATTAATTTCCGATTGCCGTATTATTTGACAAATAATTAAATTTATGTCAATCTCAGTTAAATACGAAATATTACCCTAAGAGCGTTATTTTAGAAATGTGTCCCTAGGGTAATATTTCGTATTTAACTGACCTTGACATAATTTAATTATTGTTTTAAACTAGACTTTTCTCAGATGAAAAATACTTAAAGAAATATTTAGGCATTAAAGGCACGATGGGTATTATAAGGATAACGCTTTCAATCACACACCATCGACTTCAAGCGTTATTATCGGAGGTAATTGAAGAAGTGCATCAAAATCACCGATAATTTTGCATGACAGCGTGTTGTCTAAAAACTGCAAGTTCATTTTCATATTTTGAAGAAAGCTCTTTTTCCAAAATATGAAAATGGCCGAATGCAAGACAACACGTTCGAATGCAAAACTTTCTGGTTATTTTGATGCACGAGCGTAATTCGGGGGAATATTTCCCGAATAAGGACAAATTTTAAAAAATCCATTTTTATTCTGTTTTTGATAGAAAAACGTACATGTAACTGTAAACATATCTCCGAAACTAGATATTGAAATTAATTTAAACTTGCACGTGTAACTTCCAATGACTTGTGCTACAATATTCCAAAAAATTAACAAAATTGGCTGAGAGCTATGTTCCCATATTTGGTGCGGGATTGTTTAAGCGATTTCTCAATTCTCAATGTGTGAAAATGGTTTTTATTTTTTTACACCAAAATGGTGTGTCGTAGGAAGAAAAGTCAAAAAAAACGAATTTGCTCTAAATTAAATCGGGATATTAAGAATAATTTTTATTTGTACAGGGTGGCTCGAATTCGAGTGAATGTATAGGGATCTCGAAAACCGTAAGAGATACAGTGTCGGTCAAATTAGGGTAAAATTGCGCATTTAGGCGCCGAACAATAAAAATTCCGAGTATTTTTGGAGATATCCGGAAAAAACAAAATTTTGAAAAATCGTTTTAATTTTTTCCTGGGCTTATTTAAAAACGGATTTTAAATTGAATTGCACTCTTCCATTGCCACTTTTCCCGCTCTATCCAATTTTGGTATCCAGTTTGGAATCCTACGTTTCCTCTTCAAGGGGTCATCAACAACTTTATTTTTTAAATACGAATTTTCATTTCTCTCATCAGTTTTCAGATGATATTAACATTATTAATATGAATGTGTTTTTATTCTTTTTTATAATTTTATTTTTTATTATTATTTATGTTGCTTTGGCGTAATTTTGAATAGCTTAAGTTACTTTTGAATTTTTTATATTCAATAAAAATATTTTATTTTGTTTTGTGTTAAGTGGAAAAGTGGAGCCTTTATTTTTAATAAAAACTAAAAATAGTAAAATTAAATAAACAGGTTCGTTTATCTTTTACGAGAATGTGGAACTTAATTATTATGCTAACAAGTTGCTCAGAGCAGAGATAAAATATTTTCCACTATTAATCAACAAAAAAAATAACATAGATCAACATCAACAATTCATAAAAATACTACGTGATACTATACTTAGATGGAAAAACACACCTATCGAAATTTTGATTATAAATTTAAAAAAGTATATTAAAAATTTACAAACATTCAAGATGAATCCTCGCTATGAATACGCGAAGGCGCTTGAAAGACTGAATTAAAATGCATGATAAACAAAAGTACTACACGATATCGTGTTTATTGAGCTCTAGGACGGAACTTTACAAGCATAATAATTTAAAGGTGTATAATATTTTACAATATTAATATCAATAATTATTCTTTGCAATATAATGGGAATCTTATAGATCTAACTTTGCACTAAATAATCCAAAATGTTATATAATAATAACTATAGGTGAGTTATAATTTGCTAAGAATCTAGATATTAGCAATATGGCAAGAAATTCAGTAATAATATCTGGCGTTACAGATAACATCGGATCCAATAAAAAATTAAGACAACATTATTATTATGATCATGAAGAAGGCAACAGCCTAGTAATATAAAATTTCCTAGTCTGATGTATAAAATTGCATAAAATTTTCATTCCTACTTTATTTATTTGTCAATGAAACTAACTGAACAACACAATACCAAAAAAAAAACAAAATAAATTATTTTATAGAACATACAAATTTCAAAAGTATCTTAAACTATTCAAAATTACTCCAAAGCAAAATATCCTAATTAAAAAAAAATTAAAATAAAAATTAAAAAAAAGATTACAAACAAAAATAAAAACACATATTCATATTAAGAACGCCAATATCATCTGAAAAAAAAAGTTCGTATTTAACAAAAGAAAGTTGACGACTACCCTTTTAAGACCAATCGTCGGATTCCAAACTGGATACCACCATTTGTTTGTTGTTGTTTCTAAACGGCATATTATTAGGCACCTAAATGCGCAATTTTGCCTTAATTTGACCGACACTATATCTCTTACGGTTTTCGAGATCCCCATACTTATACTCGAATTCGAGCCACCCTGCACAAAAACAGTTGCATACCACTTATTCATTCAACAATATTCAGTCCACACCCCATACGGACGCCACTGGTGCAAATTAAAAAAGCCCTTTAATTATGAGAAAATGCTTTTTGACCCTCGAAAGGCGCGTACCAACTTTCATTAAAATATCTCGGTAAGGAAGCATTTACGGACATATATAGGCAACTGGAGTATATTTTAGACGTACAACCACCCCTTCAAATATGTGTTCCCAATTTCTGGACACCCTGTATATTCTTTCATAAGAAAATATTCCCAATAAAGATACATCTAACGGAAAATTCTCATTTCTACTAATGGGACCAATGATAACAATTTGGCAATGATTATGCAAAATTGTCGCAATTATTGACCCACCCTGTATAATTGTTCTCACTCTCTTTGAACCAGCAATGCTATTATTTTTGTTTCTAATCATCTAGAAAGTAATACTTTTCGATGAGTGAAGCTTACTATGTTTTAGTAGAACAGCCTCTTTTATGATTTTTAAAAATTCATATCTTCGAAACTAGACATAGAAAATAATTTATTTTTCTTCTAATTCACTAATTACTTGTACTACAATATCCCAAAAAATTATAAAAATTGGCTGAGAGTCATTTACCCCATATATTTGGTGCGGGGTCCT
>JAEQML010073052.1:0-15167 GCA_016904865.1 Pissodes strobi
CTTGCTCAAGATATTGGACTCCATACAGAGGAGCACAGTCCGTCTTGTGGATGACCCAGAATTGACTGAAAACCTCGATAGCCTTGAACATCGAAGAAAAATTGGCGAACTTCTCTCTTTACTATCGATACTACTACTACGGAAGGTTTTCGAACGAGCTGGCATTTACGATTCCTCTCAGAGTTGTGCCAAACAGAAACGCCCGTTAGAAACAAGCTGCTCATAAACATACTATTCATTTGCGAACACCTAGGACGTCGCTATCACGGGGCTTTTATATCTGGAATGGGTTTCCGAGTAACGTCTTTTCTGAAATCTACAACATACGGCGCTTCAAGTCTAACATCCACCTTCTTCTCCGCACACGCACCTCTCGTTGAGTGGTATAGGATTTTTTCTTCAAACATCAGTAAATCCGTCATTACTAGACTGTGTAGGCGGCCGTGAAGTTTCGTTTTTCCTCCGCCGGAGCTTTACTTTTCACTTTTCCGCCGGCGGAGGTAAAAGTGTTGTCATAGCAACATAGATACAATACAAACAGGCAACAAAATAAGCGTCAACAACTCACGATTTATTAAACTACAATTTATATTTATCACCCAATTTGTGACTGCATTTCTAAAAGTCACTAATTTAGGAACAAATTGGTTATTATTTAATCGAACTTACTCAATAATTGCTTATCAATATGGAATTAAAACGCAATCGGAGACGCAAACTGAAAAAAATAATTATTGCTGACAGTGTCCACTGACAGCTTTATGTTACATAACTATAGCAACAACCTGTGCCTATTCACCGACACCGGTCTAAGCCGCCTTGCGAACCCACTCATCTTTAATAAATTAGATATTATTACTATTAAAAAGAGATGTTTTTGCATTAATTTGTCGACATTTGAAGAAAAAACAGCATATTTTATTTGGAGGAAAAGTTACTTTTCATGGCTTGCTCTCTATTACCAGCCTCACTCCGTTCGGCTGTTAAACACAAGCGCCAAGTATCACTTTTCCTCCATATAAAATAATATACTATTCCTTTTGTGTGTGCCAAACACAAAAAAAGAAAAACTATTCATCTCAAGTAATTCACCGAGGTTGCAACACGTTTTTCCTATTGAAGTGAAGATCTTGATTAAAAACAAGACTCTCCGGTCGTGTTTGCACGGCTCCGGGAGTGGAGTCGTACAGCGCCACCAGTTCTTCGCAACTAAACTGGAAAAGCTCCGCTGGTGTTGTACGGGGTTGTTAGGCACTCTTATCAAACAAAGAAACTCAATCTTAACTTAACAAGAAAACACAATCTAAATTTACGGATCAATTTATTAGCTTCTAGGTTTTTTTTTAACAGCAACAATCTTACAGTGAAATTTTGGAGTTTAAAGGCGACAAGGATTTTTATTTATAAGAATATTTTAGAATATGCATTATAGAATATTTATAAGATTGTTGAACCTAACAGGCGAAAGAATGTCAAAGACTATTAGTAAGTATTAATAATGGTACAATATGAGGATTGTACGGAGACCAATGTATGCGTGCGCTGGTAGCTGCACCAATTATAAATGTAGCGATAATAATATGTATTGATAAAGGCCATTATATCGACCCGAGAAGCGAATGAATAAAGGAAGAATAAAATTAGAATAAAATTATTGGAAGCTATCTTAATGCTTGGCTGTCAATGTTTGATTTATATTTATAGATTAAAAGCGATTATACCAATCGCTCAGAAAAATAAATGAATAAGTAAAATTAATCTTTCTTAAAGCTTGGTCGACAAGGCTAAAATGATTAAAATAAATAAACTTAAGCTTCTGTATGATACCCCTTAGATCCGGTCGTCGAGCTCAGTAGTGGAGGTAGGCAGTACCTCTGGTTAGGGCGCCACCGCCGGGCACCTGTAGCAAATCCCAAGTACTGCTACTCGATGGCCCGAGGGTAGAACTAGCATAGAACTTGTAGCCCGGTGATAAAATTGGCCCGCAGATAAAATCCTGTAATAACCCAATACAAATTAGACGAAGCCCCTTATTTCAATGAAAAAAACTATAGCTAGCCCCCCTTGCATAAATATATTTTCTTTATAAAACAAATCCCCCCAAAAATTAATTATGGATTTTCAATGACCATCAGCAAATAAAAGAAATACTAAGGTACAAACAACTTGAATATATAAAAAAAATAAATAGGTATGAGTCACCCCTAAATAATATAAACTTCCCCATATGATCAAAACTAAAGCCACATTAAAATAAAAATTCAGATATGATAAAAGGGAATAGATAAAATAACTCATGGAATGCAAAGCAAATGGCGGTCAATGTAAAAAAAAGTTAACACAGATAAGGCAATTAAATCGTTAATTTAGACAAAAAAACTGTAGCAGTAATTACCTCGCTTGTGTTGGAGGGCTGCTGGGGGATCAATTGCGTTGGTTTTTTAAGCTGAGCTTGGAAAGCCTCTAGAAATAATGGAAAAGAGCCATTAGCATCATGACGTTCACGTGTTTCACAAGCAATAGAAAATAATAATTCCAGAGAAAGTTTACCTAGTGTAGTATTTAAATCCCGATAAATCGGTCGTGTCAAAACACAAGCTAGAAACTCAACACAATATCCCCAAGAAGGGTAGTATAAAATGTAATACTAAAAGCTGAGTCACTATGACTGCACTAAAGCAAAAACCTTCCTTTATCAACGAAGGGTACTTCTAGAAGAACGAGATCATCGGTTTCAGTTAATTTGCTTTTTCCACTTCCACTGAATTAAAGAAATAACGTCAGATCAGAAAAAAAGGTAGGGCCGTTCACAAATCGATACGAGGAATAATTCTAAGATAATAAACGACTTAGTTCTCGTTTATTATGGTTGTAAAACGACGGCGGAAGCCATAATTAATGAGCTGAAATTAAATTGTTCAAGAAATACTAGAGAATATTCCCCAACAAAATGATAAACTCTTAAAAATCTAAATCTATAGCAGCAATTATGGGAAATAGCCCATTCCTACTACCCAGTGCCACCAATAGTACCAACCGTATATTGCTAATATTGCAGCATGCCGCGTGGAAAGATAAATATCAGAGGTCCCAAAAAGTTATCAGAAGTTATCAATATCGATAGTTATGAAATATTTAAACCGAAAATAAAATATGAATTTAACGGATTTAATGAGGCTTTACAGTAGGCTTTATTAACCCAATTCTTAAAAATATAGAGAGGTTTGCTGGCCATTCTACGGTAATGTAATATAAATTAAGCAAAGTTATACCAATAACAGAGTATCCTATTTTAGTAATTCGATCAAACCTAACCGATCTATGGTTCGCTTATCAACTAAAATAAATAGAGTCACAAAGTGCCTGAGGACTACATAAGAGAAAGGGATGATCAAAATAGCTACTAAAGGCCACAACAGTGTTATAAAAGCCAATACAAATATAACATTAACCTATATGTAGAATAAAATTTATTTACATTAATAAATGCGGCAACCTTAAGTTTATTGTCAACAAATCGAATCAATAGATTTAGAAATAATTCACCGAAGAGTAGTGACCTCTTTTCAATAATTCTTACCGCAATGTATAGCAGCTATTGTTGCTAAATGCAGCATATAAAATGTACTTTCAAATATTTGACACTGACCAAATCAGACTGTTACAAGGTATTACAAGGAGATTTGTACACTAAGAAACAATGAGTTAACATCAAACGAGATTAAAATTTCATCTTCCTTAGGTTTCGTATCTTTATGCTTATCTGAGGAATTTAGTACTTCTGAATTATGTTGTTTTATATGCAAATTCTCAAACTGGCATGCCAGCCGCATTGCGTTCCCAGATTTATGGATCTTGGGAAAACAATATAGTTTCGGCATAGTAGGATTGCCCACAGATAATTTGTATTTAATTTGATCAGAAATACGGTTGCTACATTTTTTCAAAGTGTTTTTAACTTGTTTGTTCTCATCTTAGATTATGGATTCCTTGAGATTTTGTTATAAGGCTCAGATTCGATTAAATTATCAGCTTTTTGAAAATATTCGCTTTTGTATAATATAACAACCATATTACCTTTGTCAGCTTTGAGATGGAAAACATCTTTTTCATTTAACCTTTTGATTATACTTTTTCCTTTTCCAAGTCGAGAGTTAACATTATTATTAATTACATTTTTTGAGATCTGATTTCTGCATGATTCTCTAATTTTCCTATAAAACTTTTCAAAATAAAAATAAGTATTACCAACAACTTGAAGCAGTGGCGTGAGGGGCGTTAAGCGCAGTGGCGTGGGGGGGCGTTAAGCGCAGTGGCGTAGCAAGATCTCTTGGCGCTCGAGGCGAGAAAGAGAATGGCGTCCTAATCGAAAAGCACGCCGCAGGCGTCTTTTGTTAGCCGTATGCGGAAAATTTTGGGGGTTTCGCCCAATTTGTACCCAAAAGTCATTAAAATCGTAAAAAAAAACAAGGATTTCGCGTTCTTTTGAATGGCAAATCGCTACGGCCACGGCCCTACTCCCGTTGCCTCGCGCGCCCCCACCTGTCTTACGTCTAAAGATGTGAAATGACAAAAAATACACAAAGTAGGGATATTTTAGTAATAATTTTATTTAACACAAGTAACACGATATAAAAAAAAACGAGCCTTAAAATTACAGAAGATACAAATTATTATATAATCTCAAAAAGTGATTTTTCTTTGACCTTATCAAAATCATTTTTTTTTGCTTCTTCGTACCCCATTGACAGCAAAGCCAAGTTGGTCAACCTATCTTGTCCCATTGTAGAGCGTAAATAATTTTTTTATTAGCGTGCGTAAAATACTCTCTTTACGCACTCTTTAAGTTTCGTAAAATATGCCTTTTTAATGCGCAGTGCGTAAAGTAAGCTATTTTACGCACAAGTACGTACAGTAAATTTGACATATTTATTGACGTTTATGTCAGTGCCTAAAATAATATATTTTACTTTAACCTTAATCATGTATGATAATTGCTGAATTGAAAACAAAAATGTGTTGAATTTAATTGTTCGATCAAAATATTGTAAAATACGTAATGAACAGATTTACGCCTGATTTTATCGAACGAAGATAAAAATGTATTTACATTATTTACGTTGTCACCACTCCGATGGTGTTACATAATTTTAATTAGAATTATTTTAAGAATCTTTAAATAGAGTTTAATTTTTATTGGGGTCTGGAACGTCGCAAAAATGCGGAGATTTATCCACAATACCCAAACAGAATTTTTGCATTCGATGCTCGTTACGCTAACCATATTAGCATCATTCAGATTCAATCTAAACTTAAAATCTACCTAACACTATTTTATACTAACTGTTTGCTTAATCAAGTGAAACAAAAAATACTCAATCGAGGAATCCTACTACTAGTCACGCTCCAACCAATACAATGCATATTATGGAATAGGTTCTCTATCTCTATTTAAACCGTTCTTACATTTAATAATTTCCATACTTCCATGTGCATCTAATAATCTCCTATCAGATAAATGTTTAATTGTTATTCTATGATTGTTTTCAGAAGCATGCTCGGCAACACTTGATTTTTTTTGTTCTATCATACTTTAAATCAGCTATGTGTTCTTTGAATCTTGCTTGTATAGATCTTCTAGTTTGCCCTACATATGTTTGATTACCATCCATATACCCAATTATATAAATTCCACTTTTTTTCAATTTCAATTTTGTCCTTTGGATCACCCAATAATTTTTTAATGTTAAATTGAGTATGGTATACTAATTTTAAACCTACTTCCTTAAAAACTTTTTGGAGTTCTCTAATTTACTGAGGATTATATATGGTATCTAAAAATATTTTGTATTTTCATGCTGTTTAGCGAAACAAGTGGAATCAATTTTTCAAACACGTGCCTATTTAGTCTCTTAAGTTTGGGTTAGTTTGATTTAGTAACTCATTAGCTTTGGTTTTAATCTTAATTGTTTCCTTCTCATTACTGAATCTTTCTCTGCTGAGAGGAAAATTAACCATACAGTGTCCTAAGAAATTAAAGCTGGCTATTTTCTGTTGGTAGTAGTGGAAGGAGTCATTAGGAATACATACACCAAATTGGTAGAATCATTTAACAAAATGCAAATTATTGAATTAAAATTTATTCAAAACCTTACAAACAATGTTAACCACGCAATTTTTACATTCCTCTAAACTTATCCCCGATAAAAATTGTTGATTAGAAATGGAACTGTTGATCAAAATATCCTCAGCTGCAGCTTCTTTGACTGGCTGTGTACTGGCAACCTCTCTTTCTCCTAATATCTTCAACGCTGTTTTTCGCTTCTTTTTCAAGGAGTTCTCCACATATCCCTCGGTCACAGTGCCAGACTTCCAACGGCCTCCGCCGCGCCGGCGCCGCACAGTGACGCAGAAAGTATCAAAACTAACCAACAATTATGGAATGCAATAAAGCTTATAATTTGTATTGAGGAATGTGTTTTAAGTATAAATGTAAGATACTAATATCAACAGATATAGTATTCACACTATTATATACTCATTATAACTGACACCTTTTAAAATACGTCAGGCCATTCCTTGAGAAGTTGGAGAAATTCAAATAGTAAAAGAGTGAAGTAAGTATCAGTAGAAATATTAATTCATTTTTTGTACCGGAATTATCCCTGCTTGAGGTTTTTGAAGAAAAATTAAATTCAAGACTAGCGACATAAAAAAATAGAACACACAGGAATATGTTGCTACAGGACACACAAACATTATCACAATACTAAATTATCATTAAAAAACAGGGTGTTTCATTAATATCGCAAAAACATTCGGGATGAGTTTTCTTCCTTAAAGATATGAACAAAATATGAACCCATGTCCGAAAATACTAATTTTATTTTTATTTTTGTTTTCGTAAATAACTTTTGGAATAATTGAAATGTTTTAATAAAAAACGGTATCTAGGGTTTTTTTACATGTAAAATACAAATTTGATATTAGTTTGGTTTCTACTTGTAGGTGGCGCCAAATACAGACATTTTAACCTAGTCGCAGCCATAACACCTTTTTTTGTATGTAAATAATTGTTTTGACAAATATATGGTATTTACATATTAGGATCACAGTTGACGAGGGAACAGAATAAGAATTTAAAACAAAACAATAAAAATAATTGTTCGACTGCCAGTTCTAGTAAAAAGGTTACGAAAATATCATGCCTCTGCGCCTACGCCTACATAAACTGCGTATCTTATATTTTTCGTTAGGTATCGGTTTAATTAATGAAGCTACAATTATGACTGTAAGTCAGTTGTTTGATTACCGTATATAATTCTCTTTATCTATTGTTTTAATTAATGAAGCTATAACTATGACTCTAACGCAGTTGTTTAGATTATCGTATCTCATTCTCTCTTCATCTATCGTTTTAATTAATGAAGCTGTAATTAAGACTTAAGTCAGTTATTTTGATTATAATATACCGATCTCTCTCTCTCTATCGTTTTAATTAATGAAGTCTTAATTACCACTGCAAGGAAGTTATCTAAATTATCGTATACCGTACTTGCTACCTGGCGTTTTGGTTAATGAATTTAACTTCAATCCTTTACTTACTTGTTTGTAGAGCTTACCTTATGTGTTATGCTTAATTGTGTCTTTGGTTAGCTAGATATTTCATTGGCTATAGCCAGAATAGCTGATTTAGTTAATGTTGCTGCACTTGGTTGTAATGTCCATGGCAGAACTTCTTTCACCTGATTAAAATTTGCAAATTTAATTCATAATAAAGACGCTAATAAAAACGCCAACAATGACAAAATGGTCGCTCAAGTGCTGATCGAGAATAGAATAAATTAATATTTTCGTTAAAAAACCTGCAAAATAAAAAAATAGAATAAAATTGACACTTTTAAAAGACATTCAGCGTACTCGCACGTTACGACAACCCCACAAGCAGGTCCAGCACTCATGGAAAACAAATCAAATTTCTGCGGCCCTGGCACCACAGACTGGTAAGGGCCCCTTTAAGGTGCCTTTTAAGCAGCTACACTTCAGACGAAACTTTAGGGTAGTGAACTCTGACATGGGACAGGAATCTATAATCACAAAAAATAGATTCAAAGCACTATCTGATATGGAAACAGTCGACGACGTAGCCGCGTCACTCGCGCACACGGGAAATAACACCAGAACAAAAACTGTCAAAAATAAACGAGTCTCTCTTAAAGCCAAGTCATCCCCGCCACCCCCTGTCGTCATTAAAGGGCTGCCGGCAGATCATAGGAAGCTTAGAAATTACTTTAAAAATGCGCATTTAAAATAAACAAAAAATTCAGTAATCGTCTATTGCGAAAATCTAAACGACCTCCATACGCTCAAATGAATATTGAACGCTGAAAACACGTAATATCACACATATGCCGAAACGATCGAAAAGACATGAGCTTTCGTTCTGCGAGATTTTGACGGCAAAATCTTGCCTCAAGAAATCGCCGAAGCGCTGCGAGATGAGTACAATATCTCAGCCAAAAATGTATACGAAATGCGAGAGTACAAAGCTCAGCTTCTGATTTATTCGTCAAACTATCAGGCTGGATGATACTGAAAGTGTGGAGTTTTGTTTCGATTGCTTCAAATCTCTTATCAATTTCAGCATAAAACCGATATCCAAGCATTCCAACATACTACGTTTAAGTTGTTTACATTTGTCGAATGTCATACCAGCAGTTTGCGCGTATGCGAGTACTTTTGTGTTTGATTGACTTCTTCTAAAATTATACTCCAAAAATGATAAGTAAACATAAAGAAGAGCCGCAAACTGCTGGCATTAAGATACTGGCAGATTGTCTTATATCTAAATTTTCTTTTAGATATGTTTATTAAGTAGTATTAGGTAGTAGGCGCAGTTATTACTGCGCCTACTACCGCCAGATAGCTACTCTTTATTGCCTTTACCGCATCATGATGGGTACTCTAACAAGTTTCAGTAAGCCTTTTAATGAAAACTGCGACTTTCGCCATCATTATATCCCACCTATGGTTTGAAGCTTTAATACATTTTCAGCATTTTCTCGAATGTTACGTAAACTATTTCCGATACTTTTTGCAAGGGCAACAGTGCCACCCCAGTCCGTATTTATGGTTTGCAAACTTTTGCATAGTGGCAAACTAATGGAAAATATTTCAGCAAGTATTTGTGGTGTTACCTGAAATTCAAGAATAAGTATATCTTTTTTAATTTTTTCTTTTGTTTTCAATTCTTTCTTAACTTTTTGTTTGTAAATTTCTGAGCCTTGGGCAGGGGGGAGGGGGGTTTCTTATATAATCTTTTCATGAGTAAATTTGAAAATGGTCAGGAGTTCGAATATTTTGCAAGGGTATGGTACAGGTATGTGGATGGCATTTTCGCGACTTTCGACAAAAAAACTGCTAATATGGAATATTTTGTAACAAAACTGAACAATCGTTTCTTCAGCATTAATAGCTATTTATGACACAAGTGTGAAAAGTGCATGTTTAAGGCACGGGTATGGAAGTTTCATACAAGTGCTTAAAACGAACTTTTCACACGCATGTCATGCAATATTTTTCCTACGTGCATGTGAAAGTTAGCAAATTTTAAATTTTTATTAATTTTTCTACGTGCCTGTGAAAATTAGTTAATTTTAAATTTTTATAAACTTATAAAATATCAAGTACCTGATGGATTGTTATTTATTAATATTGTTTTGTATCAGTCAGCTTAACAAGCTTCAATTCGTATAAATTGTGATGCAAATATAGAGATATTTGTGGCTATAAAGTTGAGCTAATCAGACATCGAGAATACTGAAACTATTTCATCCGATGTAGAAGAATCTGCGAGATTAGAAAAAGGTTCGCCTTTACCTACTTGGTCATGAGTCCAGTATGAAAATGCAAATAAAGTGGTGAAAAGTGGAGCGGTGAGAAGAAAGTGAGGCATCTCACCGAGAATGTTTTATTGGCGTACTTCCAGCAGAAGTTGAAGGAACAAAAGTCATCGTCACTTTGGAGCCAATATTCAATGTTGACTATTTTGTCCAAAGAGAAAAAAAATCGATATAAACAGGTACAATAATTTAGTTGCGTTTTTGAAGAGGCAATCGGAAAGGTGTAAGGCCAAAAAATAAAAAGTATTTTCCAAAGAGAACGTCGAACATTTTTTAACCAATTCCAATGATCAAGACTTGTTGCTTATAAAGGTTGCGTTAATAATCGGAATTGCAGGGGGTGTAGAAGAGACGAGCTAGGTCAAATGGCTGTTGAAGACGTTGAAGACAAAGGTAACATTTACTTGATTACTATACCGCATACTAAAACAAAACATACCCGAGAATTTGTCGTAAACTGTGGTTCCCATTAAATTGCCCTTCGAGATAAAAACTTTTGCAGCTATTCCAAAAAATATAGCTAGTTTCCACCGATTGCCTGAACAATCTAGCTACACAGGACATTGCTTCAGAAGATCATCTGCGTCGCTTTTAACGGATTCGGGAGCAGATATTTTGACACTCAAACATCACGGCGGAGGGCGTTGGAAGTCTAGCACTGTGACCGAGAACCCCTTGAAAAATAAGCGAAAAACAACGTTAAAGATATTAGGAGAAAAAGACGTTGGCAGTACACAGCCGGTCAAAGAAGCTGCAACTAAGGATATTTTGATTAACAGTTCCATTTCTAATCAACATTTTCTATCGGGGATAAGTTTAGAGAAATGTAAAAATTGCGTGGTTAACATATTTAAATCATACATTTTATTGATAAATTTGAATTGTTTGTAAGATTTTGAATACATTTTAATTCAATAATTTGCATTTTATTAAATGATTATACCAATTTCGTCAAGTAAAGCACTTTTTCACACTAGTATGAAAAGATACCACTTTTCGCACTAGTGCGTTAAAGTTGATTTTTTCACACTGAAATGAGTGTGAAGTCATACTTTTCACTCGCTCGTAGAAAAATTTACTTATGACGATGACGTCGGGAACAATAATTACCAACTACCATTTCTGGATACTTTAGTGATTTGGAACGATAATGACACACTAGAATTGGATATTTATAGAAAAATACTGCCACTAACCGATATATTCCTAATGACTACTTCCACTGCTACCAACACAAAATAGCCAGTTTTCATTTCTTAGGACACTGTATGGTTAATGTTCCTCTCAGCAGAGAAAGATTTAGTAATGAGAAGGAAACAATTAAGATTATAACCAAAGCCAATGGTTTACTAACCCAAACTTAATAGACTACATATGCACGTGTTTGGGAAGACTATTAGTGATTCCACTTGCTTCGCTAATCAGAATGAAAATACAAAATATTTCTAGATACCACATAATCCTCAGTAAATTAGTAAACTCCAAAATGTTTTTAAGGAAGTGGGTTTAAAATTAGTATACCAAACTAAGTTTAACATTAAAAAATTATTGGGTGATCCAAAGGACAAAACTGAAATATTGAAAAAAAGTGAAATTTATATAATTGGGATAGTTTGGGTTGTAATCAAACATATGTAGGGCAAACTAGAAGACCTATACAAACAAAATTCAAAGAACACATAGCACATTTAAAGCATGGGAGCACAAAAACAAATCAAGTGTTCCCGAGCATGCTTCTGAAAACAGTCATAGAATAACAATTACAAATTTATCTGATAGGAGATTATTAGGCGCACATGGAAGTATGGAAGTTATTAAATGTAAGAATGGTTTAAACAGAGATAGAGAACCTATTCCATAATATACATTGTATTGGATGGAGCGTGATTAGTAGTAGGATTCCAGGATTGGTTATTTTTGGTTTCACTTGATTAGGCAAACAGTTAGTATAAAATAGTGTTAGGTAGGTTTTAATTTTAGATTGAATCATCTGATAATGCTAATATGGTTTGCGAAACGCGCATCGAGTGCTAAAATTGTGTTATGGTATTATGGATAAATCTCCGCATTTTTGTGACAGTTCCAGCCCCAATAATAATTGAACTCTACTTAAAGATGCTTAAAATAATTCTAATTAAAATTATGTAACACCATTAGAATGGTGACAACGTAAATAATGTAAATACATTTTTCTCTTCGTTCGATAAAATCAGGCGTAAATCTGTTCATTAAGTATTTTACAATATTTTGATCGAACAATTAAATTCAACAAATTTTTATTTTCAATTTAGCAATTGAAGGGTTTCTGGCAAAAACCCCATTAGTCAAAAAACGGGTAAAATTAATTAATGGCGCTATCCGACAGTAATTTGTTAGTCGTAACGTTCCTACCAAACGAATTCGGGAAAAGTGCCATAAGTCAGCCCGTGCATACGATCGAGAATACCGTAATTCCGCAAGATCCCCACAAATCATGAATCTTAAATAAATCGTTGTTGATTAAACTTTTTTTAATGTTATTTATTATAGCCATCTCTATTTGACTACGATTGTATTGCCACCATATGTCACATATGCTGTTTTAGCCACAATTACAGCAAAAAAACCACAAGTCAAGCAAATTCACACCCTTCCTAACTTAAAAAAAAAAAACAAAAAATAAAGAAAGAACTAGTTTTCCGTAACTTCAAATTATAACCAGAGTTCACACAAAAAAAAAACGGCAATTTAAATTCAAGTGGAAGCAAGATATATATATATTTTTTAGTTTTTCCAAACTTCAAAATATCTGACTAATGGGGTTTCTGACAGAAACCCCTCAATTATTAACTAAATTGTAATCACAATTCTTAAAATTATATAAAAAGCTTTCGTACGCTAAAGGTATATGGTTGTCACAGGTTTTAAGGATAATCAACACGGCTGGATGGTGACTGTCACATGGACTCAAGCTAAAATCATCACATGCAGACCCAGATTCACCACTACCCGAAAAGATCCAAGTCCAGAAACACTCTGTTAGCATTAGGAAGCGTATTAATCTGGCTTAAATTAAGAAAGGAAACAGTCGCAAGCAAGACCTCTGCCGCTGCATTATGTTTTCTTACCAAATAACCAACTTCTTCATTCTCATCCAGTCTCCAGTCAATTCATGGTCTTCGTTGTGCAGGCCCGAAATTTCCTCACTGGTGGCAATCAACATCACTTTGTGGAGGCAAATAAACTGCACATAATAAAATTTCCTTCTTATTCTTTAAGGTGACCAGTACCTATTGTTTATTGTTGTGGCATTGGATATAAAGCTTTCCAGCAGATATTTGCCTGGAAACTGCAATTAAAACTCCCCCTCCCCCCACGAGATTTACCCATCGCTTCACAGTCATGATCTTGTCTAAATATCTGGTAAGCCATGCAATCAAGCCCAGAGTCACTAATATTTGAAATGAGACACGTCTCTGTAAGCGCCGATAATGTCATACTGGGCTAAGAAAACATAATAATAATATTAAAGCCAGCGAGCTTTGTCCGAAGTCAACGAACATTCTGGCAGTAAATTGTTACTTTCCTGGTGTCCCGGGGTTGACAGAAAATTTGCCAAGCCTTCATGGTGTATTAGCTTTAGAACTTAAATCTCCTAAATATAACGCCCAGATGCCAGAAAAATGGTTTCAACAGAATGTCATGGTCTTGGTGCTCTACTCCTATTTTAAAAGCCTTAGATCTACCCTTGATTGGAAGCTCTTCGACAAAAAATTGATTGTTAGACAGTTCAGCCTTGAACTCTATCCCGTCAGACACCATGTCAGGAGTAATTGAATCGGCAACTTCTTCTTTATTGGAGTCAGCTGATGTTTTGTTTACATTGTCGCACGTATTATAATTGGAATGCTGTTTAGGTTTACATGCCATATTTGTGTTTTGATCCTGATCTCCGCCCAAATAACTTTCTATTGCCACCGCCGCCCTTGCGTCGTGATGATGTTTGGGTGGAGAGGCGATATTAACCAAGCAAGTTCGGAATTTTTCTCAATTTTGCCTCCAATGTATCTATTTTCTCTTCCACTATCGTTTTATTTTTAACTAAGATGTAATTATTGTCCTGGGGTTCAAGAACCAAGTTTGTAAGTAGGTACCTGGTTGTTGGCTTTTAAAGATTTCAAAGTCTCAGCTGTGTCCGGTCCACACCCGGGACAAATAATTCTGTTGCGGGTTTAATTCTAACCCCTTACACATGCAGGGTGCTAAACACAACCAGATCTATCACATTTAGCTGCGGAATTCACTGTTTTCTTGCAATAAGCACAAATAGCCACTTCTGATCTATTATAAACTTGTTCTTTGTGTTCCATCTTGATTTTTTGCACAGCTTAAATGCATCCCTGTTCTGGTTATTTAATTTAAAACCTGCTTAACTAATAATAATTGTTTTACTTGAGTTAAACCTATATCCGCACGCTGCCAGAATGTGTAGGTATTATTTTGATAACAGTTACAATATAAAATCACGTTATTTAGCTAAAAACTTACCTAAATACTTTGGAATAATTTGTTCTCAGGATTTCAATATTTCTTCCATTATTAAACACTTTCAACTGTTTCACTTGAAAAACAATCGCTCAATAATAGTATATTATGATATAAGTGTATAAGAGGGCCTTTTAAAGCACGCGCGGCATATTTCAAAACACGACGCGCAGCGGAGTGTTTTGTAAGTCGCAAGGGCTTTAAAGGCCTCTTATACACGTATATCATACGCTATTTTTTATTACAAATGCATCATAATCTTAAAAGTGTTTTAAATATTAAACTTAACGGATATATTGACGAATATATTAATCTGTCACATTTGACATGATCAAATGTTTCTACAGCAACCTTTAAAAAAGTAGGCACATCTTAAACATCATTTTAAGCACGCTGCAGCGTGCGATAATCGTTGATTATGATGCATGCGTAATAAAATAGTATAATATTTTATATGGAGGAAAAGTGATACTTTTCATGGCGCGCTCGTGTTTAACAATAGAGAGCAAGCCATGAAAAGTAACTTTTCCTCCAAATAAAATATGCTGTTTTTTCTTCAAATGTCGACAAATTAATGCAAAAACATCTCTTTTTAATATTAATAATATCTAATTATTATTAAAGATAAATGGGTTCGCAAGGCGGCTTAGACCACGGTCGTAGGTGGCCTTGCTTAGACCGGTGTCGGTGAATATAATGTAACATAAAGCTGTCAGTGGACACTGTCAACAATAATTATTT
>JAEQML010073053.1:0-15166 GCA_016904865.1 Pissodes strobi
TAGATGGATACCCATTTCACCTGTTCAACCTTTAACCTGCTTTAAAGCGGCCGTCAGTCAGACCAAATAATCAACTTTTAAATTTCTATACTATATTTTTCACGGATTAGTTACAAATAATGAAATATTCTTTAGAAGAACGACTAAGTGTAATAAAATTATATTACAAAAGTGGAGAGAATGCTCGACAAACACAAAGAACATTTTTGAGAGTTTCCAGAGACACATTTCAGTGGATACAATTCTCAGAATTATTATTTGAAGAAAGCAAGACATTGAAAGATAAGCCAAGAAAGATGAAAAGACAGAATAGAAGGATCGAGCCATTGTTCAATATTTTACTATAAATCCGAAGAGTTCTATTCCACAAGCGGTACCAGTAAGGTATGGTCCAGGACAGTTCACAGAACTTTAAAAAAATGTGATCTAAAACCATATTGCATCCTTCCCGTTCAATACTTAACACATCAAAAAGAACTTCGATTTCGATTTGTTGCTTCAATGCTGATGAGAAAGCAAGACGGAGATTATTTTATATAATAAAATTCTATGGACTGACGAAGCGTCATTTACAACATCGGGGGTATACAATCGGAAAAATACAAGATACCGGGCAGCAGTTAACCCTCCTAAATATGAAATGATACAGTTTCAAGGTAGGAGCTCACTTAATGTTTGGTGTGGGATGTTAGAAAATCGAATCATTGGACCACTATTTTATCGTGGCTCTTTAACAGGCCAAAGATACCTCCAGTTTCTTCAAAACGATATCGAGGGTTTCTTGGAAAGATTGCCATTGCAAGTCTACAACAATATCATTTGGCAGCAGGATGGTGCTCCGCCTCATGCAGTTCGAGAAGTGGTAACATTACAATCATTGACCATCAAATAGCCCCGATATCACGCCAATAGATACATTTTTATGGGGTCAAAACTGAAGAAAAAAGGCGTTTTTGAATTAAAAATCCATCATTTTAGATCAAAATTTATATGAGAAATCGGATAAGCACATTAAAAATATGGCATCCCAAAAATATATCAAAGTAACCCTTTTATTTAATGTTCAATTTTTTTTTGCTGAACATATCCGAATTCGCGGGAGAAAATTACATAAGATGGCTATTTCAGTTTTTTTTTATAAGAGTACACGGAAAGCCAAAAAAACGCCTTGTCTAGTCCTCGTTGGATAACCCTGTACAGGGTGTCCCAAATTCGAGCCTCATCATTGGGATCTCGGAAACTAGAAGAGATACGAGGTCGGTTAAATTGAGGCAAAGTTGCGCAATTTGATGCTGATTAAAATGCCACCTTAAAAGTTAAAAAACTCCGAATACTTCCGAAGATATTTAGAAAAAACCGAATATTCGCGATTTCACTTTTATTTTTTTATGACTGTATTTGGATAGATATTACAAAATAAATTTCATATTCTCATTGCTACTTTTTCTGTTCTACAAGATGGTGTTATCAGATTTTCAAACCGACGTTTCGTCTTTGAGCTGCCATAATCAACTTTGTTTTTTTAAATACGGCCCTGGATTTTTTATTACGGACTTTAAGAGCTTGTAATGTCCCAAAACCAATGATGTATCGCACTTATTCGAAAAAATCATTTTAATGATTTCCTGGTAATATCTTACCAAAAATATGTTTTCTGTCTCTCTCTAACACATGAGGTCTTATGGAAAATGTCATTAATATGAATTTTTCGAATAAAAGCGATACATCATTGGCTTTGGGACTTTAGATGCTCTTAAAATCCGTAATAAAAAAATCCAGGGCCGTATTTAAAAAACCAAAGTTGATGATGGCAGCTCAAAGACGAAATATCGGTTTGAAAATCTAATAACACCATCTTGTAGAACAGAAAAAGTAGCAATAAGAATATGAAATTTATTTTGTTATATCTATTCAAATAAAGTCATAAAAAAATAAAAATGAAATCGCGAATATTCGGTTTTTTCTAAATATCTTCGGAAGTATTCGGATTTTTTTAACTTTTAAGGTGGCATTTTAATCAGCATCAAATTGCGCAACTTTGCCTCCATTTAACCGACCTCGTATCTCTTCTAGTTTCCGAGATTCCAATGATGAGGCTCGAATTTGGGACACCCTGTACAGGTAGACTAACGGCTCATGACAGTTTTTTCGGCATGGTCGTTTACCGTCGGGCATTCGAATTTTTGTCATTCATTGATCGAGTATTAATGCGTGACGTCAAAATTGAAGCTCTCTTTCGTGCAGAAAAAGTGTATTAAAAAGTTGCGATTTGGCATGATTGTTTACCGTCCGCCGACTGCTTTAGACGATAGTTAATGACAGAAAAGTCCAGCGGACAATTATCTGCCGACGTTTCGCCTGGTTATAAATTGGCCAAAAAATCATTTGTTATTGCAAAAAAAAATGACAATTATGGTATGATCGTTTACTGTCGGGCGTTCATGGCGATCGTCTATTTTTGTTATGTGGTAGCGAAAAATATCAAAGGCCGACGGTTTTCGCAGTTAGAAAATTTTTTTGTGATAAATTCAAGCTGCAATTTTTTTTATGAATATGGCATGAGTGTTTACCGTCGGGCGATTGACAATGTTATTAAATTTTGATGAAATGTGGATGATTATATCACTGGCCGACGTTTTTGACGGTTGTAAGCATTCGGCCGACGCAATTTACAATTCAAAGAAACGCATACAATTTGGACTGTTTGTTTACCGTCGGCCATCAGTTTCATTAAATTGATAATGTTGAAAAATGACGATGTGCACATAGGCCGACGAATAGGATGGTTAAAACACCTTTTAAACAAATTAAAAAGATGTAAAAAAATACAAAAAATTTTAACTGATTGTTTACCGTCGGCCATCAGTTTCAGTAAACTGATAATATTGCAAAACGACGATATCTACGTGGGCCGACGAATCGGGAGTTAGTAATATTTTATAAATAATTTAAATGCAATCAAATAATTGAATATGATAATTTAAGATTGCACAACATATAGGTAACTAATTTTGAAATATACATATATTATATTCCGGCATATTTAAGCAGGAGTGCCAGCAACAGCTGTAACAAATGCACGACAGACCTTTATTTATTTTCAGTTGTCAGTTTATAAAGAGGCGTCGTCGTGGGTGTATGGTCGCAGTGGTTTTAACGTCGAAAAATCGGTAATAACGGCAGTATTACATGCAAAAACATTCTGAAAATGTGTAAATAGTCGATGATCACTACAACACGTCGACTCTTATAAAAATAGTTTATGAAACCTTTAAACTTAATCAGCAAAACGTGTGGCAAACTACATTAAAAGATTATCATGACCGGTTAAAAAAGGAAGCTGCTTACGAAATATTAGTGGAAAAAATTAAAGAAGTGGAGCCTATGGCAAACAAAGATTGTGTAAATAAAAAAATTAATAATATGCGTAGCAGTTTTCGGAAAGAATTAAAAAAGATAACGGAATCGATGAGAACAGGAAGCGGTGCAGACGAAGTATACCAGCCAAAATTGTGGCATTTTCAACTCTTACAATTCTTAAATGACCAGGTACTTTCCGCAGCTAACGATAAACCAACAACAGCAAGAGCATCGTCTGTCGATGCCATCACGTCCAAAAACATGGACAAACTGGTACGCCTCAAGGATGTCCGCCACATTTTCCGCAGTGTGTGGAGACCCCCTTCTTTTTATCTTCGCCTCGAAGTCTAGCGCCTCAAGGTTGGCCTTAGGTTTTACCGTTGCATGTGGAGCCTCCTTAAGGATACAGTAACAAAAAACAACAGTGGAATGTTCTCTTATCAGTGTTGATGTCCACAATTTCGTTCAACAGCATACAATAAATAAACCGGGCGATCGGGTATAGTGCTGGCGCTGACCATAGGTTTTATGTGCCCAATTTTCTGAACAGCTTATTAAAGTATGTCTACTTGTAAAAAGTGCAACGCAGAGGAAGGCGACTCGTACTCTCTTGCAAAATGTGACAATTGCAAAACACTACTGTACGTAAACTGTTCCACTCTTACAGCCTTTGAGCACAAGGGGGTTACGGTTAAGAAGCGATCCCCTTGCGTGGCCTACAACTGTAAAAAGAGCGTCTTCAGCTCAAAACTACGGATATTGGAGACAAGAGCACTTTGTCTATTTTAAATCAGCGACTAAATAAATGCTTTGAAGAGGTTAAAGGCCTTATCCTTAAAACCAAAAAATCAAATGAAAAGCTCTCAAAAACACTAGATAGCACAAACAGATCCCTGACCTCTTTCAAAACTGAGCAGGCTCTTGCGTTGTCCAACTTCAGACCAGTGTCAGTGCCACGACTCCACTCACGACAGGCAACGATCAAAAACAGCTACAAGATTTGCAATTTGCATATGAAAAATTAAAGAGCAACAAGCGGAAATACTGTGCCTTAGGAATGATTTAGAAAAAAATAGCACCAGCCTCAGGGTAAATCCCGCCGGTACCCAATCAAATTCTGGTTGCAACTCTATGACTGGAAAACAAAACCAATCTGAAAAACCAGCCAATACCCCATACAGTTCAAAAAGTACTGGCCTCGTAGGCCAAAAGAAAACTGACGAAAATCTCACAGCGGCTGGGCTAGCTCCTCAAACGTCTATTATTATCTCCAAGATCTCGAACGACGCGTCAGATGCGACAGGAATGGAATATCTAAAAAATAATTCTGGCGAAAGTGAAGTTCTATATTGAAAATGTACCCGTTAAATCGGGCGAATGCGAAGGCCCGAAAGGAACTTGACGACAACCTCATAAACCCCCAAAATTGGCCTGAACATATAATTATTAAAAAATCTCAGCAGATATAGCCATTTACACATTGGATGGTCGCGGAGCAAGCAAAAGTTACTACCATACCAGGGTACCAATTGCAAACACTCTCATGGTGGTGTTGCCATTTACAGCAAGAATGAACACTTCAAAACCATGGACTTACTAAAATTCTCAACAGAATTAATTTTAGAATGCGTAGGTATTTCATTTAAATTTAATAATACAGGTATAGCTCTTCCGTCAGTTTATCATTTGTGCAATAATGCTGTTCGAGATAGTTTTAGCAGATTCATAATATTTTAATATGCGGTGACCTAAATGTAAACTATTTAAAGGAAGCACATAGAAAAACATTCTCTCCGACTTGCTGTTCTACCACTTGAACCCACTAGGGATTCCTCGAATCATACACCCTCCTCCTTAGATTATGTTATCACAAACCTCCCCAACTTTCAGGCCAGTAATCTTGAGGCAAACGTAGCGGACCATAAAGCACAAATCATTATCTCGGAAAGTAACAGCCTTAACAATGAAATTGTAGTCTCCAATAAACATTACTTTAAAAGATTTTATGACGCTCCTAATATTTTCCAGCTTAACTATCAGTTATCCAGGACTAACCTCAGCCATTTATATACCCTCAATGACGTAAACGAATCATGGTTTTTTCTGCACAATTTTTTTTATTGTTTGGAGGTTGCCTATCCTATTAAAACATTAAACCTTAAAAATACTTTAAAAAAATAAAGCATGGCTAAAAGCGGATCTAATAAAGCAAAGTGAGCATTTAAAGGACTTATTTTGGCTCTCTTATACTACCGAGGGTATCTAAACAACTTTACTCTCAGACAAAAAATATATTTCATGAACGACTAACTATAGAAAAACACAATTTCTTGAAACCAAAACTAATAGATACCGCATACAACTCAAAAATTATCTGGCATGTAGTAAACAGTAGGTTTTGGAAAAATAAAAAAAAAGAACAAACCTTACCACAATTTTATCTAATGATACTCACATAACTAACTCATTAGAAATTAGTAATGAATTTTGTTTTTTTTTTCCACCAGCGTCGAATACTTAGTAAATTCAACCTGCAATGATAATTTCAGCATACCGGATTGCACTTCCTGCGAACCTTATTTACAATCCATTTTTTTTTCACATCTCTATGATGTCCCAGTCTTTGTTTTAGAACAACTTTGGGATCATATCAAATTCCCCATATGTCATATATTTAACCTATCGCTCGACAATGGCATATTTCCCAACAACCTGAAAGTAGGCGAGATAATTCCACTTTTCAAAAAGGGTGATAGAGAAAATATAGAAAATTATAGGGGAATTACAGGTCTTTCCACAATGTCGAAACTGTTTGAAAAACCAGTTTTAGATCGCTTGTAAAATTACTTGAGATGTTCCAGACTAATTACTGACAAGCAGCATGGCTTTAGAAAAAAACTTTTCAACAAATACAGCTGCTTTTGAGCTTCTAAACTTCATCTACACGGGCACTGATTCATGATATTACACTCTGGTCCTTTTTTTCGACCTAACGCGGGCTTTTGACTGCTTGAATAGTTCATTTTTAAAAAAGAAGATGGACGCGTTGAGTATTAGGGGTAAAACCAACGACTGGCTAACTTCATATATGGAAGAACGCAAAATAAAAGTAAGAGTTGAGTAGGTTACATCTCAGGAACAAAAAATCAACTGCGGTGTGCCACAAGGCAGTATACTATCACCTTTGCTATTTACACTTTTCATTAACGACTTAGAGAAACATCTACAACTATCTGATAAAGATACCAAACTAATACTTTACGCAAACGACTGTACCGTGGCGATTCCGGCAAATAGCCTTGAAAATCTGGAAAATAATTCCAATAAGTCTCTAAATAAATTTGCCACATGGTGCATGAAAAACAGGCTTATTGTTAGTGAATCGGAAACTTGTTATATGACCTTTTCACAGCGCAAAGATTTTCCCCATGACACAATATTATCCCTAAATACTAAACGAATTAACAAAACTGACAACTTCAAATTTGTAGGTATTTATTTGGACCCTCATCTAAAATGGTGTAATCACCTGAATCGCGTGGCTAGTAAACTTAACATGGCATATTTTGCCATCAGAAACCTCAAAAATATCCTAGAAACTAAACAACTTTTTAATACATACTGTAACGAAGTTACTATATTTTTAGGGGAATGGTATGCAAGCCGGATTAACTTTCTTATTTTACGAGCTATTCACATCATTTTTTTTCGTAAAATATAATGTAAATATTCTAAACCCGGTTCAATAAAATATTCCGTCGCGAAAAGCCGGGAAATCGGCTTTCACATTTTCCGTAGTACTCGCGCGGTACCGGTAGAACGTCGCGATCTCCGTCGCAGCACCGTGCGCGTGAAGGTCCCCACTCATCGGCCGGCCGATGACGTGATCCCCCACTACGCGTCGAGTTAACAAAACCGGGCTACATCGCGCTGAACAGGCAGAGCCCACCCGGGTTCTCGAAGAAGACGTCGCCAGCCAGCCAGCCGCCTAGCCCAGCCCAGACCAGAGGAAGAGGACCACCACTACCGCCAATGTAGGCCGCCAAGCTGAGCCAGACCCACGACGCTTCCTGCAGGTCGCCGCTATGACAGCCGCCTTCAGCAGACCGCCATCGTCGCCGCCTTTCTTGTCCGCCTTCGCTGCTGCTATATAGGTATTACTGTAGGTATATCTCTCTCCCTCTTACACTACACTAAGCTGGTCTCGGTTTTCCATTCCGATCAGTTATTCTTTCATTACACACACTCTCTCTCTCTCTCTACACTACAAGCCGCCCTCGGTCTTTCAATTCCGGTCGGTTCTATCTTTACAAGCTCTATCTCACACTCAACCCACCTTCCTCCATTCCTCATCTCTCTCACCCCCTTACATTACACAAGCTGGTCTCGGTTTTCCATTCCGATCAGTTATTCTTTCACTACACATGCTCTCTCTCTCTCTCTCTCTCTACACTACAAGCCGGCCTCGGTCTTTCCATTCCGGTCGGCTCTATCTTTACAAGCTCTCTCTCACACTTAGTCTACCTACCCCGTTGCTTAACTAGCCTACCGCCTCCACAACGGCGTAAAATCGTAGTAGCGAAGCACGACCGGAAAGCAATGACGTATCCGCGCACGCGCAATCCGGGTTTTATATTCCATGTATGCAGGAAGCCTCGTCAGGTCGTTTATTAATGTCGCACCGTATCCTATGTGTCGTCATCCTTATGTCAGATATCCGAACCTTAACGCTATCGTCGCATGTTTCCGTAATCTTCTAAGCATCAGGCCGCGTATATCCATACCCGTCAGGACCAAGTCAAAGGAGCTACGTTGGACCGATGTTGGACCGTCATTCGAATGCCTGTCCGTGGACTCGTGGATACCATATTCCAAGTAGCTTCGTCGTAGTAGTACCGTTCCTTAAGAGTTGATATCGCGGCTCTGTTTCTCTTCTCAATGTCAATGTCATTCCGTTACGTTTCGCATACCATACCCCCCCTCTGGCAATATTTTCGTTTCTTTATCTTTTGGGTTAAGCATAAGTCGCATTAGAGTAACCTTTTAGTTAAGAATTGATAGTTTAGGTTAACCTCAGTTTAGGTAGGTTGTATTAGTAAAGAATAATTCTTACGTTGCAACGTTAGGTTAACATAGGTCATCAGGGTTTGGAAATCACCATTCTTTATATTTCCAGTTGGCAAATAGAGATGCTGTATTAGGTGTATTTTGAAATTGTGTGTTTTCTTTCTAAATCCCTCCCTGCTAGTATTAAGTTAAGTTAAGCAAGTGAAATTCTGAAAGCAGCCGGCAACCACGCAAACATTCAAGATTGACCCCTGGTTCGCCGTTTCTCCACTGTCTAAAAGCAACCCTGTGCGGAGTGGGCCCTCTACCACTATAATCCAGATGCGGTGGCGCCCGAGAACCAACCATTGGATGACGTAATGGTTAAACTAGGCAGTCCAGTAGCATGATATGCAGAAGAAATAGCATAGTATGCAGAAGCAAAGAAGCGCCTAACGAGAACGCCTCACAAATTTGGCGCCCGAGCAGGGACTCCTCACAAATTTGGCGCCCGAGCAGGGACTTCTCACAAATTTGGCGCCCGAGCAGGGACTCCTTACAATACTATGCCCTAACTTATAGTCATATGAGTTATGGTATTATCTATTGGGGTCAATCATCAGAATTATCCAAAATATTTATCCTACAAAAAAGAATAATCAGAAAAATATTTTCACTTAGCCATTTAGATTCTTGTAAACCACTTTTTCAAAAACACAAAATTCTGTCACTACAGTGCATTTTAATTCTACATGCTGTGCTATTTGTAAAAAAACAATTTAACAGATTCTCACAAGCCTCAAACATACATAGTTATCCTACAAGGGCTAACAACAATATATACATCCCTCTTTACAAAACTGCTTCCTTTCAGAAAAGACCATATTGCTTTTACAGCAACATGTATAACCAACTACCAGCAAGTCTAAAAGAAATAAACGCATTTACTAAGTTCAATAAAACAGTAAAAAGCTATCTCATTGAGAGATGTTTCTATAAAGTCAATGACTACTTTACGATTTTACGATAGTTCTTATTTTAATGCATTTTAGCTATATAACCTAATTAAGTCAAGTTATCTTTAATTTATAAATTGTTAAAGACTGGAGGCTCCAGATGAGAAGCTCAAGTCTTGTTACTGTAAGTTTCTGTGAAATGTTCTAGCAAAACTTTTTGTAGCTTTTTAGCTCTTAGATTTAAGTTTAGTTTTAAGTTTTGTTTTGTTAACTATTCATATACAACTTGTAACTGTCAAAACAGGAAGATTGAAATAAATAAATAAAATAAATAAACGACTATTCAGAGCACACTCGAGCACTCGACGGATAAAGTGAGAATTTCCATTTCCTTGTACGCTCTTATAGACCGCAAAATAGGTTCCGCGACATTGGTCGATTTTGCAATTTCATCTGAATTTGGTAATTAGTTATTTTGCGCGCGGCTGTAGAAAAAAAAAATGTTAAAGACAAAGTCGGTTCCGATCAATATATTATGTTGCAGCCTTGCAGCCAGCCACAATGAGGACGCGTGTCGCTCGGCCTGACGCAGTTTTTTACATACCATTGGTGGTAGGGGTACCTAGTGTCACTGTTTAAAAATTTCTGAATCTTTGAAAACTCCGTATTAGATATTGCTATCGCCCGATTCATCGGCCCACTGACATATCGTCGTATTGCAATATTATCAGTTTACTGAAACTAATTGCCGACAGTAAACGATCAGCCCAAATTGTTAGTATTTTTTTTACAAATTTTTAATTTTTGTATAAGGTGTTTTGACCGTCTGATTCATCGGTCCACGTTCACATCGTCATTTTGCAACATTATCAATCGAATGATGCTGATGGCCGACGGTAAACAATCGGTCCGAATTGTTCATATTTTTAACAACATTTTAATTGGTTCAAAATAGTTAATAACCGCCTGAATCGTCGGCCATTGTTATAAACAACAAAATTTCGTCTAAACTGAATTAACTCTCAATATTTTACACGGTAAACAATCATTCATAAAAAAAATTGCACTTTGAATTTATCACTAAAAATTTTTCTAACTGTGAAAACCGTCGGCCTTTGATATTTTTCGCTACCCCATAACATAAATAGACGATCGCCATCAACACCGACAGTAAACGATCATACCATAATAGTAATTTTTTTTTGCAATAACAAATGAATTTTTGGCCAATTTATAACCACGCGAAACGTCGGCAGATAATTGTCCGCTGGACTTTTCTGTCATTAACTATCGTCTAAAGCAGTCGGCCGACGGTAAACAATCATGCTAAATCGCAACTTTTTAATACACTTTCGCATCAACATTCCGAATGTTTCTGCACGAAAGAGAGCTCCAATTTTGACATCACGCATTAATACTCGATCAATGAAAGACAAAAATTCGAATGCCCGACGATCATGCCGAAAAAACTGTCATGAGCCGCTAGTCTAAGGGTTTTCCCATAATTTAAGCATGCACCTACAATCTATTTTTTGAGCTAGAAAAAAACTTTAAATACAAAAGTTAAAGGATTTTTTCTTTCTAAACCGCAATCATCAAAAAACTGAAAAAATACCAACTTTTGTTTTTTTTTATAAGATATTCTAAGATATTCATTAAAATGAAATATATATTATCCTTCGCATCTCCGTCGTCCCTCATTACACTTTGTAGTATACAATCTTTTCCCAATCGGTACAAGTTTCAAAAAACATGATGATTCAGCCGAGCTTACCGCTTTGATGCGTCATTACAATTTTGTACCGTTCGGTGACAAGTAACGAATCCGTAACTTGGCTCTTTCTTCGCGTTTTAAGAAAATGCCTAGATATCGCATTTCAAGTGACAGTGAAAGTGTTAGTGACACGTCTTGCTCGCAAAGGAGGCGAAAAAAGGCTGGAAAATCAATATTCATCGGAAGACAGTGAATCAGGGGGTGAGTCTATATAAAATTATTAAAGGGTAAAAAGTAATTATATGCAAAAATTTCCAATATACATAAATACCTGGCTATCTTAAATATATTTTGTACGGAATACCGCAATATAGTGAGATTCGATATATCTCGAAGCACAGCGTATTGTGAGCATTAAGATAACTAATGGTTTATGTTAGAAATCAGTTTATCCGATAATGGTTATATTAGTGCCACTAAAATTTTGAGTATATATGCAATACGCGGTTTCTTGGAAGAAATTTACTATACAGGGCGGATTCTACTTAAGACGATTTAAAATCATTCCAAGGTAGCGAATTATTACACTCGTGGTTTCGGTTCAAAAACAGAAATTACAGTATTTGCAGATACTGTAAATATGCTAAAAAATCATTGCATTTGCAGATGCAGTCGATAGCATAACCAGGGTTAAGCAGCAAGCAAAAAGGTGAATAGTTCGTTGTATTAGCAGATACAATCGATCGTACCCTCCACTGTCTGCAATTGCAGTTGCAGGTAGTGAACATACCAATTTTTCTGTTCAAAAACAGAAATTACAGCATTTGCAGATGCTGTGAATGTGTTGTGATCGGTGCATTTGCAGATGCATTAGAAGATCCTCTCACGCTAGCTGAGGAAGTAACTTATACGAATCGAGACTTACCAGTATCAGAAGCACCAGATGGTCCTGAACAAACTAACAACCACCTAGCTTTGTTAATAGGCAAAAAAAACGACGAAATCATACCTGAACCTGAACTATGTATAGCCACACTATTAGAGACTTACATAGAACGCACAAAAGGAAAAAAGGGTGCTACCAGTCAATAAAGAAAATTTAATACTCACTCACAAAAAGCCCTATCACCCAGCCAGCAGTCAAACCATTAGCAGATGGGTCAAGTCAATGCTAAAAGCCAGCAGTATAAAGACCGAAATCTTTCGGGCGCGACACGTGGCAACACCTGCAGCTCAAAGAATGGGATAGACTAAGAGCTGGCGTAAAAAAAAACCGCGTGATAAGGTATCAAAGGTTTAAATATAGAATTAAATAGGTTCTTGCTTCGTTAATAAATAAATCGCGGTGGCTATGGATGGATATGCATATTTTATGATGTTTATTCAAAGTTAAATTCAAATTCAAAATATGCTCTATTTTCTAAGACTGGGATTAAATTAGTTTAGGGGTTTATGGGCTATTCGCCTCCGAACTGCGACCTTATCAGATCTATCGTGCCTGTCCTCAAAAAGTCATTAAGAGTTCTTTATCCAACTTCCGTGTACTGCCGTGATGCTCTTCCTGGCAGAACCGGCACCCGCTGTGCAGGTTCTTCTGCCAGAGTTGTACTCGTGAGTTTTTTGAGCCTACAGTTAAACTTCTAACTAATATTCTAGTTGTACTTGTTTTGACTTAGCAGATAGCCTGTGAATTTTGGCATTGGTTTTGTCTCAGTCTTGGTAAGCTCTTCCACCATTCTTTGACCATTCAGGTTTTGCTATACCGCAGGTCCATTCAGAGCCATTCTGGTTCCTCGGGCTAATGAATTAGTGCCTTCGTTGCCTTTGTATCCTGTATGTGCTGGACCCAGGCTAAAATCAGTCTGTTTCGACTTCCCAGCTCCCTTAGGGCTTCTATAGAGTCCCAAACCAGTTATGAATTAACTTGCATTGAGAACTGCTTTTATTGCCTCCTCGCTGTCAGAGTAGATTGCAATTTATTTATTTATTTATTATTTAGCGTATGACCTTACTTGCAGTGACGGCTTTCTGGACTTTAGTCTTCTGTTTCTCAGCTGTGGGAGATCTTTGTGAATTGGTAGTGTTGCGTTTGAGGTGATCTTTCTGTATTCGCGCAGTAGCGTCTCCTTTCTACGTATTCCGGGTGGTAATATATTGCACAGCACTGGCAACCAGTATGTAGGTGTAGACTTGATGGTACCAGATATCAGCCTCAGCTATTCAGCTGTCTGTCGACAACTCTGAAATAGCAGCTGTTAATCCACACCGGGGCACAGTATTCAGCTACGAAAAAAAAACAAGGGCTAGGTATGAGGTGCGTAATGTCATTTTAGTTGCTCCCCACGAGGTTCCGCATAATTTCTGGCGGTATTCTCCAGGGGTTTCCGATAAGTGAGCGTGCGGTCCAAGGTCACTCCTAGATACTTAGGGTGCCTGTTGTGTTTCAAGGTGTTATCCCCTAGTTGTAATTCTATTTGTGCATTTGCCATTTTGTTATTTAGGTGAATGTCAATGCCTCAGTTTTGGTAGGGTTTGGTATAGTCTCCATTTCTTAAAGTAGCCGGCAAGGTCGTTGTTGAGGATAGCTTCCGCAGCATCAATAGATTTGTGTCTGATGGCCAGTGCTAGTCGTCCGCGTAGCAGAATTTTTTCCCCTCTGTGGCTGGTAAGTCTGATATGTATAAGTTAAATAAAAGGGGGGGCTAAGACCGACCCTTGGAAAAGGCCATTATTTATTGTCTTGGTGCGGTTAATTTTGTTGTCGAGGACCACCTTGAAGCATCTGTTGCTCAGCATGTTCTGAATCAGGCGGGCTGTTTTCTGGCATGGTATGGTTCTCAAAAATATGCAAATCAGTCCCTCTTTCCAGACCGTGTCATAGGCTGACGTCAAGTCTAAGAATACAGCAGCTGTTTTCAGTTTTTGTTGAAAACCCGCCTATATGTGTGACGTCAGTGCCATCACTTGGTCACAACAGCTGCGTCCCGGTCTAAATCCTGTCTGCTCAGGAGGCAGGTATCCCATAATGGTACTGGCAATTCTGTTATGTAGGAGGCGCTCCAGAAGCTTGTACGTACAGCTAAGAAGAGCAACAGGCCTGTAGCTCTTTGGCTGGTCAGCAGGTTTTCCTGGCTTCAGCAGGGCTATTATTTTGGATTTTTTTAACTCCTTAGCAGGTCTCCAGCCTGCAGCAGAATGTCAGAGAGGAATTGCGTGAGCCATTTTACCGTGTTTTTTCCCGGCATGTCTGAGAAATTCCGGGTGGATTCCATCGAAGCCAGGAGCCTTCCCCATTTTTACATCTTTAATTGCAGCATTAACTTCATCATTTGATGATGGTTTGGAAAAGTCTGATTCGTTCGGAGATGTTCTTTTTAACGTTTTTAATTCTTCCTTAATTTCCATCGTGTGTGCCTTTTGGTGGGGAGCCCTAGATGTTTCTATAATTTTGTTAGCCATCGCATTCGGTGTGACAGGTAAGTTTTTCCTTGCGGTGGTCTCAGATCCACCAAGCTTGCGCAATCGACTCCGTGCTTTTCTGCTTGACTGGGCAAAGTTCAGATCCTCTACCATCCCTGTCCATTTTTTCCTTCTAGCAGCATCCAGACTGTGCATTAGGTCGTCGGCAATCTCTGGGTCTCCGTTATTGGCAAAGTCGTCGTAGAGTCGCTGAAAATGTTCGCTCCACCCTGGTATATATTCCTGTCTGAAGCCTCTAGGAATGTGCTTCTTGGCCACAGCTATAACGGCCTTTTTGAACCGGTCATAATTCTTTGGTAGAGGGGGTATTAATCGGAATACTTTATCGAGCTCGTTGCGGTAGTCTTCCCAGTTGGCTTTTCGGAAATTCCATCTGGGTCGAGGAGTTGATTTAATAAGAGGTATAGATAGTCCGACGTCCATTATCACCGGTCTGTGCTGGCTATGCGGAAAGTTATCGGCAACTATTCTTTGAACTGGCAGTGGTCTGTTGCAATCAATGGACACGAAACACAAGTTCTTTCCACACAGCCGCTTGTGCGTACCGCCATAACTCGTGATATCAAATGAAACACTTTGTATTCCATGCAAAATTTAATCCAAAAGGACT